>VUQS01014644.1:1544-20478 GCA_015108495.1 Heterochromis multidens
GGAACCCACTTTTTTTTTTTTTTTTTTTTAAATATAGTTTTGGCAGTCCTGTTTAATCATTAATGATAACATTGTTCTCTGCAAGTTAAGTGCTGCGATCAAGAAAAGCAACACCGCTGAAGATGCTGGAAACATGATGAATCATACACCTTTTAAACCTCCATGGCTGCATGCAGGTGTCCATGCTGCATAGCACTAACAAACCAGCGCCGTCCAAATCAGCAATTCATGGCTGCAAGATATCGCAGGTTGACTTTCTCCAGACTTTATCAGACATAGAAGTACCCAGTCAACTATGAATTACTTACTGGAGTATTGCTGTTACAGACGAGTAATTTTACCTGCTAAGGAAAAAGTGACACTAGATTCTTAGAAATAGAAAGTGATTTTAAAAAGAGACCAGGGTCTGTTCTGTGGCAGGCTTATGGAGTCTTGCAGTCTCTTAGCCTTTCAGACAACATGATAATGGAGAGCATGTGAATTCCAAAGTCTGTGAGGACCCATCTGAATTTATGAACCGCATTCATGGTTTAACTTTAACAGAGTGTACTTGCTGCAATTGTGTGCCCAAACAATTTAAATAAAGGATTATTAGGTGTGTTCATTTTTTGGATTTACCAAAAACTGGTTGTCACAGCCAGTATAATCCTCTATTTTCCTCCCTATATACAGTTAGCTCCCATGGCTCAGAAATACAATGTTCTTATAATGGAAAGGAAAAAAAAAAACAGAATCTTTCAAACCAAGAATGTTAATAGGCCAACAGTTTGAATGTCATCACACAACAAGTCAGCTAGTGCTGCGCTAGCGTGGGCTTGCACTTCTCTTGTGATCTAGTCCTGTTTATGAGGACTTTCTGTCATTTCACCTTACCTTAGATACCTCTGACATGACCTCAGTGTTGTAAATTTGCCTCTTATGATAGGGCTGACAGGCTCCACCTTGTCTTGGAGAACAGTTGGCATTGATAGCCCTTGTTCTGCTATGTAGCCTTAGTAAGCTTTGTGTTGTTATCTTATGACTATCAGTCTCTCACATAATTGTGGAGGAATTTTGGCATAGTTTTCTTTACATTGTTGCTTCAGTTCTTTGAGGTTTGTGGGTATTTGTTTATGCATAGCTCTCTTAAGGCCTCAGCACAGCATTTCAGTCAGGTTGAGGTCTGGATTTTGACTGGGCCATTGCAACACCTTGATTCTTTTCAGGTTTTTTCTTTTTTTCTTTTTTTTTTTTTAACCATTCTGTTGTAGATTTGCTGCTGTGCTCGGGATCATTGTCCTGTTGCATGGCATAATTTGGACCAAGCTTTAACTGTCGGACAGATGGCCTCACATCTGACTCTAGAATACTTTGGTATACAGAGGAGTTAATGGTTGGCTTAATGACTGCAAGGTGCGCAGGTCTTGTGGTTCCAAAACAAGCCCAAATCATCACCCCTCCACCTCTGTGCGTCACACTTGGTATTAGGGCTGTACAGTAAATCGAGTTTTAGTCTCGATCATGGTTTTGGCTTTCCACAATTAAATGAACACAGTTGAGCGATTTTGAAAATGTGCATGAAATTGACCTCATGTGTGCAAGAGGATCATTATCCATCGTTTGGAAATACTTCTTCTGGCAGTCCTTTGTAACAGGCCATACTTGTTCAGTTTTTTCAAATTGCGCTGTCATGAACTTTAACATTGAAGGTGCTAACTAAGGCCTGTAGAGGCTGAGATTAAGTCTTGGGCTTTTTGCAGTTTTTCTGAGCATTGCGTGGACTGACCTTTGGGTGAATTTGCTGGGATGTCCACTCCTGGGAAGACTGGTGACTGTTTTGAATGTTTTCCATCTGTGAATGATCGGTCTCACTACAGAATGATGAATTTTAAATTGTTATAACCCTTCCCAGACTGTTGGGCAGTAACAGTAACTTCTCTAAGATCGGTGCTGATGTCTGGCATCATGTTAATACACACAAGAATGCTCCAGATAAGCAAACTGACAAACCTTGTAAGGTGGTCACACTTGCTGATGATCAGTTAGCAGCACCTGGCTGCTACTTACCTTCTTAATTCCTATGGAAGCAGCAAGGGTGTGCTTAGTTTTTCACACACTGCTTCTACATTTTGGCTTAATTTTTGATAAATAAGTAATGACACGGTATAATGTCATGTTTTGTAATTCCTCTGAGGTTGTACTTGTGCCTTGTAACTAATTTTAAGACCTGCTAGGGACCAATCTACTTTTATTACGTCCTGATATGTAAAACCTTATAATTGAAAGAGAGTGTACTTTCTTTTTACCATGACTATATATCCTTATCAGTCTTCATTAGCACTTCCTTTCCTAATCCGTTAATATATACTACATGCTTAATAGCAAGTGTTCCGTTATGCAAAATGTCTGCTTTGCTCTCCTATAGTGCAATATGTTATTTGAGGCCGTCACCTTCAGCAGGACCAGTGAAAGGCACAGTATGCTGACAATTACTGCACAGTCCTAATGGTATGGATTTGTTTTTTTCTCCCTGATGCCCTCAACACTTTTGTAGGGCTCAGTAATGAATCCAGAGCTGGCATTCGCTTTGTAAAAGTCTTTGCGGTTCAGCTAAATTATGAAATAAGAGGGGAGTCATTTCATTTTTTACCAAGAAGCTATATTGCTCATTGTGAACATGAAATTGGATTGAGCTCTTACAGCACAAATGTCCTCACAAAATAATCTCATTGTACTTTTCCAGAAGTGGAATAAAAAGTTGACATAGATTGAAAGAGGAGCTTTGAACAGCTGTGCAGCACTCAATCCTCCATTTCACACCAGAGCCTCGGAGAAATCCTCTAATAAATTTCCCATTTTTACTGTAATTAATAGTGAAATTGTCTCCTTTGCCCCTCAGTCCTGACAGGGTTTCTGCGGGGAGTGAAATCCTCGTATCTCTGCAGTGAATGATTGTGTGTGTCACTTGTGCGACAGCTGTAACTCCTTCTACCGTCTTGCTGAATGGTTTTGGTGGTCTTTTTAATCTGCTTGGCCTGTCGGTGGTATTAGTAGGTGATTAAATGAATTAGCATGACCCGGAGACATTAGCACTGGCCTGGAACACGGGGTGTGAGCGATTCAGGGGGCCATGATGGTGAGCGAGTAGTGGCAGGGTCTTTCTGCACACACGCTTTGTCATGACATAGAGGGGTTTGTACAAGTCGCATGAATACGTGCACACGTAGATAAAACACACAGACACACGCTCTGTCAGACACAATGGGACGTTGTATGTGTGACACTGCTGCCACTGTGTCTCCACTCGGCGCGTCCTGACACAGCACACGCCTCCTCGCTGCTAAATGTCATGCGATGTTACTGACATGATTAGTGATGCAAAGTGCGCCAAGTGTGTGTGCGTGTGTTTGTGTCAGCGTGCTCGCAGTGACAGTTACGTGTTGTGAGTGCTCCAGAGTTGAAATAAATAGTTTGTGAGTTGACCTACAGAAAACAAGATGAGTTGTTTGATTATCATTTGAGTCACTTTTTGATAAAAGACAGCTTTTTAAGTATGTTTTTCCTTCACCTGTCTTAAATTTGGATCATTGCAAACTGAGTACCTTTGGGTTTTTGATTTTTTTTTTATTATGTCTTCTTTTTATATAATCAGATTTTGTCATAATTTTTGAACAATTTAGAGATGGAGGGATAAATTAATTAAGGCTGCGGTCACACATGACTAAAGACCTGGTTGCTGACTGTCGCTAGGTGAAATCCGTCACAAAGAGGGTGCTGCACCAAAAACCTCCTTGTGATTACTTTGGTCGCTACCAGACTGCTGCGTTCGCCTGTAGTTTGCATGGAAGATGTAGACTTGTCTGCAAACACTCGCCAACTACTCACTGAGTGGTAGTGAAACTTGAAAAAGTGCAACACAAATCAGAAACGGAGAAGTTTGCTTTCAAAGTGAAAGTTGTGCCTTATCACTGCAACCAACCCAAACAAAGGTGCGACTTACTTTTTCTTTGAAGGCGAATGGTCTCTGTTTCCAGTTTGCATCGCACTTTTCACTACTGTTTGGCCAGTAGTTTGGTGAATGTTTGCCAACAAGTCGGCATCTTCCATACAAACTACATACAAACCAATGCAATCTGCTGGGGACTAAAGCAATCACAAGGAGGCTTTTGGTGCAACCCCGTATACCTCAAGTGACTGCCAGCAAACTCCAGCAACCACTCACCAATTGGTGGAGAAAAATAAACATTTTTACCTAGCAACCAGTGGTTGCCAGAGGGTTGGTGACTGGTCTCTAGGTCTTTGTGACTGGTGCCTAAACAAAGAACTAAAAAATCCTGATCAAAATTGCTGTACATTAATGTTTCTGTCCTTTGAGGAAATGGTTTTGCCTCTACTTTGCCTTGTTGTAGCTGTGTTTTGCCATCTGGTTGTGCATTTTTGTCTTTTGTGCTGACCTTTTTGTCTTTACATTTGCTCGTGGCAGGAAGAGACATAACAGCATTACCAACAGATGATGTACTGAAGGAGCCGCATTAAGACAAAGAAGACACCTGCACTGAGCGAGTTGCTGATTGACAGGGTCCAAGTACCCCTGACCAAGTACCCCTGACTGCAGTATGTAGTTAGAGGCGGGGCTAAATTTGGGAGGAGTCAAACTTTTGACCAAGCCCCTCGTGACTCATTTTTGGTCGCCATGTGGGCGGAGTCAACCGTTTGACATTCTCGAGCGCCATCTGGTGACGGAGGCTGTGGAGTACATTCTCAATACTGCAAAATTACCTATGGACAGAGTGGCCTAAAAACCCCTTTATTGATTACATATTAAAAGTAAGGACACAACTCCAAATTTACCTGTTTGAATTTTTAACAATCCATAATTTTGTCCATGCTGCCTATATTTTTTTTTAAGTATACCATCGCATTACCCTGAGTGAGTATGACATACAGTATATGCATACACATGCTGAATTTCTTTTATACAATAAATTATATCAGCTACAGTAAGGAGATCAGAGACTGAAGTCATGTTTGTGCCATTTTTATGAACATTGAACAATGACCACTCGAACATGGCTTTATTCACGTTTTTCAAAAGAAACAAAAACCCGCATTTGCCTCACATCAATAACAACATGCCTCAGAATCCTGGGAATCTAAACAGAACATAAAAGGTTCCCTCAGTTCCTTCTATGGTAATCAATGTAGGAGCAGGTGGGCGGAGTCAAACGTTTGACCCAGCCTACGTTGAGCCCCTCCCCGAATTGCACACTGCAGTCAGGGGCTTCTCACAGGGTCACTGCCGTTGTGGGCGGAGTCTTCTTATTTTGGCAGCAGTGCTTTTCAGCTGAGCAGGCAGCTGTGAAACTTTATACCTCTTAATTGCACTCTGGTGAAGTAAGTGCTTGTTAGGGTGATCTATTAACTACTTGAAGGAAACTGTCATTGTAGTTATGAGAAGTGTATTTGTAATGCATTATGGGGGCATTTTCTGATGATATTAGGCATTCATGATGGAATAAGTGACTGAATGTGAAGTCATTAAAAAGATAGGGACTTCATTTGAGATATTATTAAAGTCTTTTATAAGCTGTTAAATAGAGAGGTGTGCATACTTGGCATATTAAAAAAAACCTTGTGTTTTCAGTAGAAAAAAATGACCTCTATGCTGTTTTAGTCAGCACTGATTCTACTCAAACGCTGACGCTGCTTTTGTAGTCAGCCAGCATCCATTTAAGTAGAACGATAATCTCTATTCATTGTCATTTTTTTCTTTTGCTAAAATAAATTAAAAGATCACAAAAGCTTTCTTCTTCAAAACATTTTAATGAGGTGTTGAGTGAGACAAAGAAGCAATATGAGAAAAGAAAGCCTTTAGGTGTGGGACCATTGGGCTTCGTTTTGAACTTCAAGCCTGTTAATTTATTCTTTTTTTTTTTTTTTTTTTTTTTAAGAGAATGTTTTTTTTTTTTTTTTTTTTTTTTTTTTTTAAGAGAATGTGCATGAGGACACTAATGATGGTGCTCAGACAAAAATATTCAAAACGAGTGACTGACTTTGATAATTCTAATAGATTAAATCCAGTTTTAAAGCGATGAATAGAAAATCGTGCTTACTTTGCATTGCCTCAGTGCATGGGAGATTAACTTTGTGTTCGTTTGTTCTGCTCTTCATGAAGCTTTTCCTACAGACAGCACTGGGTGTATTTACGTGGGTGGGGGAGAGACTTTCTTGCATTTTCTTACAATTAGAGGAAGCCAAGTCTTCTAATTACAGATACAACATTCAGTTGGCTCCAGCTTGGGTTGTGTGTTCAGTGTGAGTTTGTATGATTGTAACAATGTCTGTCCTGGTTTATTATGGTTTCCAGTGAAAACAGCAAGTGGAGTTTAATACTACAGTAATTGATTCTTGAGTAGATACCTCAGCAGCTTTGTCAGAATTACAAGAGAAGAACAGCTGATCCATCAGTTTACAGCAGCCCAATAAACCTGTCAGTTTGTTTGAATAAAAACGTCTAAAAACAGGGGTGGGTTACTTTGTGGTGAAATTAGAGGCGTGTGCAGAACAAAAAGTCTTTAATCTTTCATAAAAGGTGTTTAACCAGTTGAAGACTTTAAACATGAAGCGTTTAGCGTGCAATAGCGTGCATTGTGTTCCCGTGTTGCAGAAAAATGCCAGTCATTAGCTATATCAAACTGACAGGAGTGATTTAAAGAGCCTTTCTATCATTACCACCAAGGAAGTTATGTGATTGATTTGTTTTGTCTGTCTGTTAGCAGGATTACTGAAAGAGGTGCAGATAGACATTCATCAAAGTTATCTTAGAGGTTTTGGAGTAGATCAGGATCTTGTTTTGGGGAATTTTTGGAATGGAATAGTTCTTTATCTTTGCGCTGACATTTCATGTCATATCTTCACAAAAACATCTTGATCTTATATCACAAACCAATCTGGATATCCTGCATATAAGGGATTTATACACGGTGTGGATGGAAATTTCAGCCTTAGCAGAGTTATGCAGTCTCTGTCATCTCTTGTTATAAAATGAGAAATGCACTGCATGTATTTGAACTACATCTTACTACCCTCCATGATGCCCTGTCCTATTTTTTTTGTCTATAGAACTCCAAGTCACAGTTTTCAAACTATGGGCTGTACTTTCATGTTTTCACATTCCTGCCTCCATTGCTGCCGGTTTCAAACAAACCCTACATCACCGGCCTGTTTTAGCAGATGTGGAAATAACACAATGCAAAGTCTTGGGAGTGACAGGGATAAATGCCAATAATTGCTTTCCATTGCTGCCTCAGTGACCCGCACCGATGGATGGATGGATGGATGGATGGCCACTACAGGGACAGTTGGCTTAACGACATAGTTCACTTTCCAGATCAGTTTAACAGTAAACCTAGTTTCACACATGGTAGCAGTCACACATTCATTTGTTTTGTAAGTAATGTTCTCCATCACACTATATATTTGATCTCAGTACACACAAATCCTCATTCTTACATGACAAAAGTATAACTTTGTTAATTTATTTTAAATTGATATGACTTTATGATTCATTCTTGAACTGGAATTGAATACTTTTTAGTCTGTTTTATCCCCAATAATTTCATGCAGTCTTTATTACCAAGTGGAGGACTTATTGTATGAGAGTGTGCGAGTTTTCTGTCGACCTTGAAATTAGTCGACCTTGAGTTGGATTCTTTTGCCAAATAAAGTATATTCCCCTCTGCTGCTCACGAACACGATTCCAACATTATCCGGCATTATATGGAGACAAAATTCCTGCCAGGCATTTAAGAGGTTTAGATGAAATCCTGCCAGTGGAGTATTATGTGCTGTACTGTGGTGTGACACACTCTGCTGCCATTATCTATATGTCCATAACCCTCAGTGCCCATTCGCCTTCATAATGATGATGGAAAGTCCAAAATGACCTCAGTTCAGCTGGTTTCTGGAGATATTAGTGATTTAAAGCTGATGTCAGTGCTGCTGCACACACACACACACAAACGCATAACGTATGAGGCCTATGTTGGAAGGAGTTATTCCCTGCTTAAGCATTTGAACACAAAATCTGAATTTAAACACACTTCTAATAGGAAGGGCTGGCTCTCATAAGTGAGGAAAGTCATGAACACCCACTGTAATTGACAGTATTAAAGAAAAGAATATAGTGATTTCGATGGTCAGTGAGAGAAACTGCAATGTGTTCACCAGTTTATTTTTGAAGCTAGTCCAGTGTGATGCAGTAAACAGCTTAAAGCAAGAAAAAAAAAAAACTTACTTTGCCATTGCCTTTTATGTTATACCTTTTCTTCTTAGACTTGTAACAAGACAGCCAATTATGGGTTGAGACTAAAAGGTTAAATGGAAGGTCTGCTACAGAAGGATTTCCTGTCTGTTGCCTTTGTGAGCAAAGAGCATGTTTCCAGTGTCCAGGCTGCCTTTATTTAGGAGTGGCCTTGTCTGCATGTCTGTGACATTGAAATCACAGCAAAGCAGGTCTTTTGTTGTGGCAGCTGCCAATTTATGAAAACAACAACCTGAATAAATTCAGAGCCAAAATTGTCTGAAAAACTGTTTGTAATTGCTGTATTTTGGGAATTTGAAAAAGCAGGTCAGACACTGAACATGAAGCAGCTGTTGCTACTAGTAAACTGTTTATGCCGCTTCATGTTCAGTGTCTAACCTGCTTTTTCATAAAATTGTTATAAAATATAGGCTGTGCCTTTTTCACGAAATGTGTGAGTGTAGTTTAACATTCGTATCTGCAGCCAGAGAGCCGATTGAGGTCAATCTGTGATTTGCTGCCTTGGCCCTGGGCACCAGCTGTGATATCACCAGAGGCTTTACAATCACTGGAACTCCCTGAGTTTTACATATCTTCAAATAGTTTGTCTTTGCCTCCTGCGAGGACATCATATCAGGTACAAGTGTTTGCCTTATCTGATTTTTAAGTCCTGCTGAAGCACCTAATGGGCCAGACAGTCTTCCCTTGAGGCTTCAAATGATTTATTCTTTTCTATTAACAACTGTTTAAAAATGCCAATGACTGTGCTGATGTCAGTTTTACTTTTCACCTAGTTTAATCTTACAAAAACTAGACAGCGTGTGGGCATTTTTAAGTTTCAGAGACTCAGTGAAATCATCAAATGGAAATTTCTTTATACGCTCTGTGTCAGTGCTCCCAGAATATGGCACGATAAAGAGTAAGCTTTTGAGATAAGCTGTGCAATTTTGGATTTTAATGTGTCACAAATGTGACAGTTAAAATAGCTGATTGGCTACTTTTTTCATTTAATTTCATAGCTTTTTACCATTCACACCTATGTGTATTTTTAGTGTATGTCTTTTCATCTGTTTATGATCACTTCACAAGATAACATTTCACCTTTATTCATTATGGAACAATTTAAAAATCAGAAAAAGGTCTGGAGAAGAGAGAAGACTTAATTTGAAACATTATAATAGAAAGCATAGCATTGTGGAAAACCTTCCCAAAAGAGTTGAAGCTGTTATAGCTGCAAAGGGTGGGCCGACATCATATTAAACCCTATGGATTAAGAATGGGATGTAACTCAAGTTCATATGCGTGTGAAGGCAGACGAGCGAATACTTTTGGCAATATAGTGTAGCTGTCTCTGGTTGTCCCCACAATCAAACTTATTTATTAATGTAGGGCACCAATAGAGTAAATGCAAAGGTTATAGGCATCGCACTGGTGCAACTTTTCTGAGTCACAGTACTGTCATCAGCATGTTGTGAAAGAAAATTTAAAAGTTGAAGCATTACAGATTTACTAGTACAAGGAAGGTGAGCGCAGAGGTCAAAAGTTTAAGTAGAGATAATATAAGATTTCTAATTTTAAATTGCGTTTTACACTTGATACAGTGCCTGATCTGAAAAATAGCACCTACCCACACCTGTGCCAGTTTTTGCCAAAATTCAGGGGTCAAAATGTATTTTAGTCATTTCTGCTTTCAGTTAAGAACTTTTTTATCTTAGAATTGACCTAGTAGCATATGATGAAAACTAGAGCCAGGTGATAACTTTAAACATAATTTTTCAATTAACCCAAGATAAGCAAAGCTTAAGTACATTTTATTTGGATACATTTTGGATACACTGTAGACCAGTGCAACACGTGATGAACAGTGTGAGAACTACATACTTTAGGCACTGATTTACCATAAAACGAGAGAAGTTGCCCGGCAGCTTGGAGGTATTTGGGTTTTAAAGGAAACATGGCCATTCTGAAAAAATCATATTACATTGACAGCATCCTGTGGACTTATATTTTCAATGATTGTACAGGTTCCTAATTATACTGAGCCACCCACTGATGTGTGTACATAACACTCATTATCAAAGATGTGTGTTTGGTTTAAAATGAAACCCTTCTTTCACTGATACAGACAAATCGATAATATGCACTGTATTTGCATTTCGGGATACATGTATTACTTTTCATTATTTGTTTACCTGCTGATTTTTTTTGTAATCTTGATTAATCATTTTGGTGGATAATCATCACTCAAAACAGACATCCTACCTCTTGGAAATCTCATAGTTCTGTGTTGGTTTCTGTAACTTTCATGCAGAGAGAAGGATTATGGGAAAAGCAGAGGGTCTGGAGATGTGCTTTCGAGCAGTCCTTGAACAAACCAATAACACGTTGCCTGTACATGATACGCAATGCATTGGTCGAATGCTGACTGGTGGGAAAAGTATGCTGCAACAGGAAAGGGAACCACAGTCGAGTTTGCTACAAAAATAATGAAGCACAACTGCTGGGGGAACTTCCCATGATGCACTGAGCGTTTCTTCTCCACTCCCTCCTTTACACTCCTCATGTCTTTTGCTACTGCAAAGCAAAAGTAGTGTGTAGTGTTTTGTCCTGTATCCCTGTGCTCTCCTTCTTGCTCTCTTCACTTTCCCCTCACCTCCAAACCGGTCATGGTAGATAGCTGTCCCTCCCTGAGCCTGGTTTTCCCTTTTAACAGGTCTCTTTCTATTAAAAGGGAGCTCTTCCTTCCCTCTGTCACCGAGTGCTGCTTATACAGGATTGTCTGTTGTAGGGTCTCTGCCTTACAGTATAAAGTGCCCTGAGGTGACTTTATATTGTAAATGACAACAGGGACCAAGCTAAAGAACTAAGAAGAACACAAACAAGAGTAGCCCCCATTACTAGTTGTTCCACTTTGGCGCTGCCCCAAAGTGGACGGTACAGCTTATAGCCCTGTAATCAGTGCAGAACCAACGCACTGCCGTACTGGAGCCATAACCTGAAAAATGTGCAGAGGTGAGAGACGTTTTTCAGCCCTGAGTACTTTAACAGCTCCCCTACAAGCTCCACCATATGGCCGCCTGAGAGGCAAATTAAAAAGTTCACATTTTGCTGCTTGTAAAGTTAATCACTGCTGATGCACAGTAATGTAAAAGGACAGCCAGGATAAGCATATGAACATTTTGATCAACTCACAACTTCTGTCAGGGATTTTCTTTGGGATTTTCTTTGGGATTTTGACAGCTGCACAGTCTGATTTTAGTCAGAAACTTTAATTGTGAGCCATATGTGTGTTAATTCTGTGGCACAATTATTTGGTCAACTGCTTTGATTAAAATCAATTCTAATAAACGAGGAAGAACTAAAACTTTACTACAAATGTTATGTGGTAAATTGTGAAACAACAAAATCTAAAACTCCTCTCATCAACAGTTGGGTAGGGGAACAAAAGCGGGATTTTAAATAGTGGGGTGGGTACGTATACGTATATATGTAAAGCGTATATCATATACTCTGTAAATCTTTATGTGAGTGCAGCTTTTAAAGAACATGGTATGAAAGCCAAGTGATGAAATGATTTTGGGTTTTTTGTTCGGTGTCTTTGTCAGGTTTTTTTTTTTGTCCCTATCTCTACTGTCGCTTGTGTTCTGTGTGTGTGTAACATCATTACCTCTGCTCTGATTCCCCTAACTTGATCAGCAGTAGCTCCTGGGTTTCATATTTCCTGCACTAATGCCATTGACCATCAAAGACAGCTAAAGAAAACACTGGACGCTCCTTGTTTGTCACACATCCTATCTGAAGTTAATTCACTTTGCCTGCTGCACTCTCAAATCACACACACAGAGAGAGAGAGAGGTCAGTTGGAGCTGAGACTAAATGCCCACTTTCAGACACACTCCCACAACAACACTGCTGTCTGAACACCAATCAAAGAAAATCAAATTATTAGACATTGGACACCAGTTTGGAACCATTGAAAGAAGAAACTAAAAGTCAAAGTAGATTAGATTTTATTTTTCTAGGTCCTAAAAAGAGAAAATGAATTGTCAGAATATTTCTCTACTGTAGGACATAAAAAGCAGAGACAGATGTTAGCCAAGGACATGGTCAGTGACTACAAATTGAAAAAGGAAGACTTCTGCCAAAAATCACAGAGAAGAAGACAGAAAATATGGCCAGTGTTCAGCAGGTGAGGATGAGACACGGAATCACTTGCCGTCTTCGATGATCTGCCTCTATCTGGGCCTGTCCTGGGTTACGTGTTGAGCCTCCCCCCCAGCCATCTCTTTCAGCGTTGCCATCATGATTCGCTGCCATGTTGTTTTGGGCTGGTCTTGTTAGCGTTTTCCAGGTGGTGTCCATCTTAGAGCAGCCACAACATGTGGCATGTTTTTTGTTTTCATCTTATTCATTTTACCTTTTGCTATGTGGCAGTTTTCTGAGCCATGAAGGATAACAGGTTTGACAATGGTGTTATGAAGTCTAACCTTTGTTCTCCGTCTATATTGCTTTGACTTCTAGATGGGCTGCAGTCTTGCAAATGGTCTGCGTGTCTTCCCGAGCCTTACACAGGTATCATTTTGTGCTGAATTGTCAAGGTAGGTGAAGTCCTTGACATAGCCAAGAGGATCACTGTAACTCTGATGGGTGCACATCACCTTGGTTTTGGAGGTGCTGACCTTTGCCTGGCAAAGGTGTTCAGTCTGTCATTTTCCTCTTGCAGCTGATTTACTATTCAGTTAAACAGGAACATTTACTTCAAGTTCAACTTTAATTTCATATTAAAAATTTAATGACCTCTTAAAATTACATTTACTCCTTGGAGAAGGTGACAGAAAGATGCTGCTCAGTATGTACAAACATGCCTCAACTTGAGCGATATACACGTTCATCTACACTCACACAGCATATGAACCAGCTTTTTCCTGTTCTGATCCGATACAGATACCTTGGCTTAAAGTGTCTGCTGATACAGAGTACTGCTCCGATACCACTTTTAAATGAAGAAGCTGTATTCCTCACTGTGAGGATGGGTTTGGGTTCTTTCTTTCATGTGTATGGGACCATCAGGCTCGATTTTAAATATTGCTTTCCTAACTTTATATACACAAAATTCAACATAGCAAATAAATGCATCCAGGAATATGTATGATACTGCAAAACTGTACATAGTCAGTGTTTATCACAGTTAATGTTATGTTGATATTATTGTCTTTTTAAAAATTTATTTATTTATTTTTTTTAGATATTTTTCATTAAAACTTACAAGCATATAAAGCCCATTTAGATTTGAATGAAAATGCACACTGTGTCTGAACTGGCTCATTCACAGTGCTTCAGAGGAAACTTTAGCATTGTAAAATCCAATATGTTGTAAAATAAAGCAGCTTATGTAAATTTTATTTTAGAGATTAGTGACCCAGTTTATTCATGGACATTTCCCTGATCTGCTTCATTTTAAGGCCTGATTTAGACTTCTGCGGGGAGACTTTGTAGAGTCTACGATGTAACATATATACGTGGTTGACGTCGTTGCCGGCATTTATGCTTGTGCTGGTGCGTGATGTGTTAATTACCGTGTGGTCATGTCTTGGTGTTTTAAATGCAGTGCCAACCATAAAACACATAAAATGCTGGGGCTTTTTTCCCCTTCAGGCTCCCTCTCTTTGTTGTGGTCAGTTTACTTCAGGGGCAAACAATATTCCTCAAGTTTTTCCATGTCTTTGTACATTCCCTCATGTCCATTCCAATAGTTTCAGCAATCTCCCTCCAGGAATTTGCTGACATTTGTGAGTCCTTAAATTGATGCTATGATTATTATTCCTTATACTGAGGCGATGATTGTTATTCTCTCACTACATACATTTAAAAACTGTGGTGAAAAAGTAGCCGGAAATGCACTTTGCTGAACACCCCAATCACAATAGTTGTGGGCTGCGTCAACCCGACGTGTAGTTACATTTTTAGGGAGGTGCATATCAGGTTACTCTGTAGGTTACGGCATAGATTTCCCGGTGAAGCATAAATCTCCAGTATGTTAGAACTTAATCCCGGTAGAAAAGGAATTCTCATCCTATAGGTACACCTGCAGAGGCCAGCACCTCAGTACATTTAGACATGTAGACATGGTAAAGACAACCTGCTGAAGTTCAAACCGAGCATCAGAATGGGGAAGAAGGGCGGTTTAAGTGACTTTGAACGTGGCATGGTTGATGGTGCCATATCCACTTTCACAGATGATCAGAAATCTTTTTCCCCCCTTTGTAACTGAGCAGCAGTATTGCGAGGGTGTGTGCATGTGTGTGTTTGACTATTTGGCGCATTTATTATCTCATCAGTTCGTTCACTAAAATCGGCCCCTATAAACCAGAAAAGGGCAGCTGTCTCTCTGGCTGCAGTTCAGCTAGCAAACTTTCATTTCACTGATAAAATAGGGCAGTAAAAACTTTAATGCTCTTCGCTAAATATATAAAGTATAATACGAGCAAAACAGTCAAGTCTGCAGATCGTTTATGCTTTCTACATATAAAAATAAAACTCAGCGCAGATGAACTCCTGTATGGGTGCTGCTGCGTGTGACATTGTTTATAACCTTTGTCTGTACCTTTCACGTCATCCAAGCGGTGTCCTTTTTACCCAGCATGGTGCATTTCCTGTGTTAGCAGTGATGGGCATTAAGATGAGCTTCAGGGTGTGTTTCATGCTGTTACTTGAATGCATGGGCCATGTTGAGGAGGAACATGAACAGATGCTTCTGACAGAACAAACAATATCACACAGTATTTATGCACCTAGCTGATACTGTCACAGTACTCTGGGAATAACTAGTGCTTTCAGAATATACTGACAGGCAAAACATTAATACTTCTTCTATTGACCTACAGTGTGATGATGGATATGCAGCTAAATATAGTTATAGCTCATTTAAATGTTGTACTGTTAAATTTGCCCTTAAAAGCACAGATAGACAGTATTAGAGTTGCATCACTAGAAATTCCAGATATTATATAAATACATTTTATTTCTTAGTGTTTTGTATACATAAGCCTTAAAAATCTAGTGCTATTTTATTTTATACATTTAGTTAAATAGTTAAAAGTTAGGGATCTTTTCCTTCTGTATTGTCTTTGTATAAATGTATCAATACATAATGGGATTTTACACTCAGTATAAACTTAATGTATCAAAAATATACGAGAACATCAAAAATAAGATGATTGAATTGCCTCTTGGGATAAACGTTAACCCACCAAATGCATACAGAAAGTTAAACAATGATGAGCAGCATAAAAAGAAATGGGCAATTTAAAGAAGTAACATTTTAAAATGGTCAAAATGTATTATATTTATTTCATATATTTATATATTGCCAACAAATCAAGATTTTAAACACTGTTGGGTAGTGACAGACATCCATGTAGCACTAATATATACTCAACAGTGGGTTTTTAGTGTCTACTTTAACACGTTTTCTTATTACAAACCATGTTACAAACCAACAAATGAAACCGAGACAGGAGTTGATAATTCTGAATTTGCTGTCTGTTTCTTAAACGACCTCAGGTGGAATAACTGCTGACGGCTTTAGTTTGAAATTCCTGCAGAATAATCTGAGACCCTGCAGCTAATCCTCCTGCATCAACCTTTGAGGGATGACCCAGTCTTTACTAATCATTTCCTCTAAGCCAGTTTGCTGCATGCTGCATGCTGCATGCTGCTGGAAGCATTCACTACACGTGTTTGTTTCGCATAGCCCATTGTCTCCGTCTCGTTGGTTCTGAGAGAGAAAATGCAAGGACCCACTCACACCTTTGTGCTGGAAACTCTTATGCATCTAGCAGTCAACAGTGTATCAAGGTTAACTTTGATTTGTGTGCTGTGATGCCTTTTTGCGCCACTCGCTTGGCCGCCAGTTGAGAATGTTAACGGAAAACTTGCGTTCAGCCACAGAGAGACAGACACGCTGTGCTTGTAAGCTGGCGACTGAAAGTGATGCTGTAGGAAGTGATTGTACTGGTTGCTTCCTGTCCGTGTTTTTAGCACTTTGGTGCTTAGGTGCTGCAGAGGAAATGTAGAATGAGGTAGGTGGCAGACTGAATACATAAAGCAGCAATTTGCATTGTGGAGCCTTTCATCAGGGGATGCAGCCAGACTGCACAGGTTTCATTGGTGAACAGCTGCGAGCACGAGGAAATATTTATCAGCAGTTATGTGATAGTAAGTAACAAAAAACCAAAAAAAACCATCTGATGCATGCAGCATGCAGATTTTGATATTAAAGCTATTAACTGAGTGTTGTTGTTTTTTTAGTCTCCGGGTGTTTGTGTGATAAATGATTGCGTGGTAATATTGCCAGACTTGATAAGAGGTCTTTCTGGCTGTGGCGTTAAAATATCCGTACATTGTTATGAGTGCTGCTCAAGGGAAGTAGTCTGACAAAGCTCAATCACTGCACTTTTCCAGTTACTGTTTGTGTGTATTTATTCTGTATATACTGTGCTTAACGTTTGCTGCTGATCTTTATACATTGACAAAAGTTCATTTTCTCCTTTTTAGAGGGTTTCACCACACAGTGAGCTGTTTTCTCTGTATATCCACAAAATGATAAGATCCTGAAAATGTATTTTTTTTTGGTTCACTTGCAGCTTTCAGTTGTCAGACAGAAAGAGATACTTTTATTCATGTTTACATGAGTGCAGCACTGACATGAAAAGTCCCCGCGTTAACTTGCTGCTCCGGTGCTTTTTTTCTCATTGTGCTGGTGCTTGCTTGTATTCAGGAAGCGGTTAGCCTTGATGGAGGATGGTAGAAAAAAAAACCCTGTAAAAGCTCACAAAGCAAATGGATAACCAAGACTGCAACCCATGCAGTAGAGTTAAAAATTGAAAACTTGACCCCTCGTTCTTCTTGTTGATTCCTGAAACCTTAAAATTATGATTTCTCTCAAGTAAAAACCTGCAAGTTAGTGGGAGAAATGGAGCGGTTATGACAAAAAACAAATAATATTGATTTTATATTTGTTCATTTTTTCACAATAGACAAAAGAAAGTAGATATCTAGCAGTGCTTCAGTGCTTAGTTATATAGTAGCTTGATCTGGGGTCTGTTTAACTAGGACACCAAAATGCAGCTCTGTGCACTTTGCTGTGGTGTGTCAGACCAGTGCTCCTTTTAAATGTCAGTGTGTCCCAGTAGACTCAACAATGGAGAGCTTTTACAACTTTAATGTAAAGTCCAGACTCAGTTTGAATAACAAGCATCAAACAACTTTCACATTTTATTTACTGGTGTATTAAAGTTCCAGCTGATAAAAAGTTTATAGCTGGTATTTTGTGGCTCAGCTTTTCTCTCCATCTCTTCTTCCAGATCGTTTACTGCTGCTGAAAGGATGATGACGATAATGGGAGGAGGCCACGGCCGGAGGTGCAGCCCTCGCTAGAATCATATTTCTTGCCCAGTTCACCCATTTACGATCACCCAGTATTGCTGTCCATCCCCCTGGCACCATGGCCAACCACCTGGAGCTGATCCAAGAGCTGCAGCAGCTGGACAAGGTGCCTAGTCTGGAGAGACTGCGTGCGGCCCAGAAGCGGCGCACCCAGCAGCTAAAGAGATGGGCTGTGTATGAGAAGGAGATGCAAAACAAGAAGCGAAAGGCTGACAAGAAAGGACGCATTACCAACAACCTCCAGCAATCAGAGTCCAAGAAGCATGTGTCGTTTGCCGCCAGCGTGGCGCTTCTGGAGGCATCGGCCAGGAATGATCCCGATGAAGGTAAGAGCAGTACCGAATATTAATGTTTTATGCAGATCAGAAAATAAAAAGGTAGCTTATTTACTGCTGCTTACCTAATTACAACTAGTTTGGATTCATTACTGTTATAATGCAATAACAAAACTGAAGATTTAGTCCATTATGTCCCACCAAATATTTATATTTTGCTGTAAAATAAAGGTATTATTTGTGGATGTGGAGTATCCATAGTATGGAAGACGAGTACAGTTGTGGTGGTACAGCTGGGGTATTTCTGTGTTGCTTGTCGGATGGCAGGAGGATGAACAGGCTGCTGCGAGGGTGGGCATTGTCCTTTTTTTAAAATTTTTTTTTTAGTATTATTTGGGTTCTATGCTGATTCAAAAATAAATAATTCAAATAAAGTTTTGTTCATGAGCTCAGAGTTAAACTCTACACAAAGCTTGGTGACGCCACATTTGAATAATGACACTAATTTCATCCTCACCTCACTACTTCCGCTGGATATCAAAATGCCAAGGTCAGGAAAACGATTAGCTTGGCCAGCCCACTTAAACTGCCAGTGGAAGTCACTCCATTCGAATTGAATTTGTTCTGCTAGGAGACTGTTTTATCATTGAGAAATAATGGAGTTGTCACACTGAGATGAAACTCTGCCAGTCTTTTAATTAAAATTTCTACGGATGGGGCCCCCCTATTTGGAGATAATGATTGTTTTCCTCCAGTACAGACAGCCCCGTGTTGCTGTGGCTGTGCTAACAGTGTGTCTGTGATGCAGGAATGATAACGGGCTGCTATCTCTTAGATTTTGCATCTAATTTAACGTCACTTTAACTTGAAATTGGATTGAAGTCTGTTTTTTTTTTTTTTTTTTTTATAATATAAAAAAAAAAAAACCCTG
>VUQS01014645.1:12410-23317 GCA_015108495.1 Heterochromis multidens
AACTGAAAAAGACTCCCAAAAAAAAAAAAAAAAAGTCACTAATGAATCAGACTAGGGTTGGAATTAAACGATGCAGGCTGGGAATTTGATATGATCCCAGGCCACACTGTTCGTGCTAGAAGTCTAACCCTGTGTGTTGATTAGGGCTGTCATCATACTGTGATGTAGTGGCCAAAAAGAACTCACTTTAATTATATCATTGGATGTCCAGCATAGAAAATTACGGGAAAAAAGAACAACAGTGCCAACATGGAGCTGTGTGTCTTTTCTCTTTTTGGCAAATGAGTTACACTCAAAATAAACGTGAAGGGTTCGGGTCTGTATCCATAACTGTACAAAAAAAAGAAAAAAGAAAAAACAACTACACGTTATTATAATATATGACTTATCAATATGATATATTTATGCTGAGGCTATAGATGCATCCTCAAAACTCACCAGGATACACCATTCAGGACACATACAGACCAACAAAGCCAGGCACTATCATAGAAAGCAATCAGCCTGCACCTTTTACACAGAATCAGATAAGAAAGAGCTCAAACTCTCACAGGACTCATTATATTCAAACAAAAAGCAAACGCAAACTCCACAGACTGAAACTGAACATAAGCTACAACACAAACAGGCTGAGGGGTTTTCATTGTCCTTCTTATTTCAGCATTCATAGGCATTATAATTTATTATATTTTACTGTCTATCAACTTTCTTCTGACTGTCCATTATGTTAGGATATTTCTCATGAGATGAGAGAGAGAGCGAGAGAGAGAGATAGAGAGAGAGACGGGCCGTCTCCATATGACTCATGTAAGTGGATTTTTGGGGAGTATCATGGTGGTGAGAGCACACCACCTATGGGAAAAAGTCACTCCTGATGTGTGGATCGTGAGAGTTCACTGAGGTCATTGTTTAGGCCAGAATGACCCTCAGGTGCTCCCGATGGTCACTCTGCCGCTGAATCCTATGCACATTAACTTAACATAGTATAATATGTTTACAGCAATGTGGCAGTTGAATCACACAAATAATGACCTACAAAAAAAAAACAAAAAACTGTAAAGTGCTTTGTTGGACTTTTAATACTGTACCCGTTGACATTAATAACCTGAAACTGTGACGTGAACCTCACAGGTCCTCAGTTAAAACAAATTTCTATAGTATTTCTAAATTTCTAAAGTAAAATGCAACACTGGTGCTACAAATAAGACAAGAGAGTAAAGCTGCAGAAAACTGTTAATCTTCATGAGTTACTGCTTGGTGTGCACATTAGAGGTCTGAAACTTTACATTTTATACATTTAAACATTAAAGGTGACTCATTCAAGTCTGACTGTCCCACAGCCTAATGAAGGATATATGGAAACAACTTTAGTATGTAACCAAATCAAGTAACCTGTGTTCTAGTAGCTGCAATTCCACCAGTTTAAAAGTGACTTAGCAGCAGCTTAGAACCAAACATAAAAACATGTATGCATTTTCTGCATCACCAACTGAAAGCATACAAATTCCTGTGGCAAAGTGTGCAATACAGTTTCCTCATTTTAGCAGTGCTTCATTCAGTGGTAGGCAAGACACAGCCATACAGGTTGTACATATAAAACCTATTCCTTTAGCAGAGAATCTAAATTGTACTTAAAAGAAGAGAAGACGAGACCAGCTTTATGGGGATATTCGGTGTATCATGGTAGCATAAAGCATTCACAGGTACTGCTGTCTGAACACTCCGCCTACATTTTACCACGTGCGCTTCACATTACCGTAACTCCTCAACCATTTTGGACTAGAGAGAAAATTCAAATGGTTCCTGAAAGATGAGAATTATTTTGTAATTTTACAGCCAAAATTACAAAAATAAGTCCAGGCGGCCTGTATGATACTTGGGTGTTAAAGGGTCAATCTCTGATGAGAGTAAACATCACAACTATTGAGCTTTCATATTTCTAAAGAGAAAAAAGCAGTCCTCACCACTTCCTGCACCAGACTGATGAGCTCCATGAGCCGGCGACGCAGCTTGGCAACCTCCTCCTTCACCTTGGTCACATGCTGCTCATAAATCTCCACCAGAGGCTTAAAGGTGTGGCCGCCGTGCTGGAAACAACCGAAACAACAAAATTCAGCACATGCAGTCTGACTTTTACATTATCCTGGGTGTTTCTGACTTTGCAAACTACACCATAAGTGAAGCATTACCATGCCTCCCCACAGAGCACACTGGTGACAGATACACTTCTTACAGGTCCAACAGAAAACACTCAGCTTCTCGTGATGGTTCTCACATCTGCAGAGGAACAAGCCAAAGACAAGTCAGAGAAAAGAAAAAAAAAGATGTTCTGTTTGTTTCCCAGTACAAAGTATTATTATTATCATTACTTAAGTTGAGAATCATAGAGCATTTATAAGTAACTATAAGAACTCACTTGTCTTTGTCGTTGTCCTCGTGCTTGGTGAGGCTGCAGAGCTGCAGGGTGTCCAGCTGCTGGGTGACCTCCTCTGCCCAGCGACAGTTGACCAGCTCCCTCAGCTGGAGCGGAGCCCTGTGTGTAGAAGAACGCACACACAAACACACATTTTAATATCCAACCGCATAGCAATTCCAACATTATGAAGTAGATCAGAAAATTATCTTGAGGCCGTTTGCCTCCTTCACTGCTTTCACCAGTTTTGTCAGTGTTATTCTAGTGATAGATAGTGGTACATACCACAGTTATTATATGGCTCGGAGACCATTCCTGTGGGAACAATGGTTCTTTTTAATCTTCTTTTATTATTCAACTAAGGACATAACATGTTTTATGTCTTGATGAATGAACTCAAATCATTCATATGTATCCCACAGTGTTGCATTATTACAGTTACATAGCTCTGACAGCATCGGATACTGGTTTTAATAATCTAGTTTCTATGTCCTGAGTTTATGAATTCAAACAAAATTCATATCAAATACACTGGAACAGCACTCAGGCCTTGGATCCGGAAAAATGCAACCAAATGTGATGAGATGTGTGAAGGAGAAGTGTGTTAGCAGGTGCTTACCGACAGTGTGGACACTGGGCTCTCTGCTCCGTCAGCCATCGCTGTCACACAGAGATTTCAGAGAGATTTCAGCTTAAATACAACCAGTACAAACAGACTGCCATTCCCAAAGATTCATGAGTTCAGGACAGAGATGGAATCATTTTACATTTCCTTTTTATATATACATTTCTTATAAAGACCAAAAAACCCCAAAACAAAACAAACTGATCCTAGTGAGTGTAAGTGTAGGCAGAGACTGAACGGTGTGAATCATCTGCACCACACTGCTGCACTGGTGACCAAAAATTATTAAAAGGCAACAGTAAGAACTATTAAAATATCCCATTTAGTTACATGCTTCCAATGGGTGTCTCAGTACCAAGAATATTAGTATAATTTTAACCCTCTGAGGTCTAAGTAAACACCTGTGATGACACTAACCCTGTGCTATCAGAATATGTCATTTTTGTTCCTTTTATAATGTCTTCTCCAAAGTCCTGGCAATCAGGGAACAAAATAAAAATAATCATTTTAACTGACACACATCAAAAACTATCTGCGTGAAGCAAGTTCAGCCACACCCGGGACTTCTTATTCTTATCTGGACTGACTTGACCTAACACCACCAATCAGGCTAAGAGATCACGCAAAGGTGGTTATCGATTTGATTAGTCAACCCAGAGTTTATCAATCTAGCTATGAAACATGAAAGAAGCAGTGCTGGCAGCACATGACCAAATTTTACAAAGAAAATAAAAATATAATACTAGAAAATTACAAAGATGTTAAACACATAACACAGGCTGAAATATACACAGGTGCACTGCACAGTATGTATAGTATAAAAAGTGCTGTATGAATGTGTGCTCTTTAAGGCTTTGGGCAGTAAGGCTGGAAAAGATCTATATAAATGCCAACTGTGTGACTTAACAGCCTTATCTGTCAGTCACACTAGAGTAATAAAAGTAGGACAGCAACCTCCTTGCAAGTAGGGAAGGAAAAAAATACCAGTGGCTGCCTGGTGACTTCATTAATTTTTTTTTATTTTTTTTTTCCACATTCAGTGACTGACTGCAAGTACTTGCAGCAGCTGATCACCCAGAGGTTGAGTGAGCAACACCCTCAACCTCTCTGTGACCACTTTCAATCACAAGGTGACTGCAGATCGCCTGGTGGGAGGCGACCGGTCAAACAGTTGTGATTCAGACTGACTGCAATCACTCTCAGACAGATTGGCAAAGGTTTGCAAACATCTGCTGTCTAGTTTATAAACACAGATTGGCAACATGCTGCAATGATGAGTGTCTGCAACATGTCTCTTTGTAGCAAGTGTTTTGTCAGTGTTGTTTTGCCGTCCCCGTCTTTGAAGCAACCATTACAAAGGCAACAAGACTGCACACACAGTTGCAATAATTTTGTTTGTGCCACAGTCTCCAACCACTGCTTCCTCTAGTGTGACTATAGCTTAAAACAGAAGAGGATCAGCTGGCAGTGAATTTGTACATGCTGATCTCTTATCTCGAACATAACCTGGTCCTGAGCAGGTTAGGTCTGCAGTTACCAGGGCGATGTACCCCGGTAACCCTGAAAACCCCGGGTTAAACCTGCAGTTACCTCACTAAGCCCCAGCCTGTACTAAGCAGTGATGTAAATGATCACAAGAGCATCAAATTTGTGTAAATCCGCAGATGAAAATAGTTCCCATTGTGTTTGAGAAACATGTGAAAGATGTCACCATTCAGCAGGCAGCAATGCAGCACTGCATTATGGGAAATTTATTATATAGCATTTTGGAATTTGACTTCTAATAAGAAAGTGCTATTAAGTAGAACAGCCTCTGACATTTTCCACCATGCTGAAGACCTTTCTTGTAAAACTCCAAAAATTAATGAGATAATTTACTGGTAAAAACTTGACGAAGGTTGTGGAGTGAGGAGAACATTTTCTGGTCCCTGCTATGTCTCAACAGACTCACTCGTATGCAGCTGAAGCAGCAGAGTTTGGAGCAATGTGGGCAGAGGCGAGCATCCCTCAGTTTCTCCATGCAAATGAAGCATCGAAACACCTCAGCGATGCTCTGCACAGGGACAGAAGAAAGTTTTACACTGACTACAGCTGCACAACTCATCACCACAGATTATGAAGATTAAATGTACATTACATTAATGTGGTAATGTAATACATTATAGAATATAGAACAGTGAAACAAACCTCAACACTTTGCTCATCCATTTCAGCCAGTTTGAAGTTCTGGATCTCACAGACAAACAAGTACTCTAAAAAGAAAAGCAGTATCAGGATATATCAACACATCAATCAGGCTCTAGGCACCTGAAACCTGAGACCAAGGTCTGCAGGATTTGAAACATCACAACCAGTTTAGAAAGTCCAGAGATGTGATGTAGAAACTTGAGGGCTTTATTGCAAGCACACTGAGAATGGACCTTTATGGTTTGCTTCCATTACTTAAACTTTAGAAGTGAAAAACTATTGCATAGCCAGAAATACGATTTTTAATCCAATTTAGTCATTTTAAGTATTTCTATAACAGGTAATATTACTTTTTTTTTTTTTTTACACAACAATTAATTGTTAAGGTTAAATCTACACTCACTAGCCACTTCATTAGGTACTCCTGTTTAACTGCTTGTTAACACAAATATCTAATCAGCTAAACACACAGCATCAACTCAGTGGATTTAGGCCCGCAGACATAGTCCAGACGACCTGCTGAAGTTCATACTGAGCATCAGAATGGGGAAGAAAGGTGATTTAGGTGACTTTGAACGAGGCATGGTTGTTGGTGGCAGACGGGCTGGTCGGAATATTTTAGAAACTGCTGATCTACTGGGATTTTCCCAAACAACCATGTCCAGGGTTTACAGAGAATGGTCCAAAAAAGAGAAAATATCCAGTAAGCTCTCTGGGTGAAGATGCCTTGTTGATGCCAGAGGTCAGCAAAGAAAGGCCAGACTGCTTTAAGCTGATTGGAAGATAACAGTCACTGAAATAAGTATGTAGAAGAGCACCTTTGAATGCACAACACGTCGAACCTTGAAGCAGATCGACTGCAGCAGCAGAAGACCACACTGGGAGCCACTCCTGTCAGCTAGGAACAGGAAACTGAGGTTTACCAAAATTGGACAATAGAATACTGGAAAAATGTTAACTGGTCTGATCAGTCTCGGTTTCTGCTGCAACATTCAGACGGTAGAGTCAGAATCAACATGAAAGCATAGATTCAAGCTGGGGGGGTGATGGTAATGGTGTGTGGGATATTTTCTTGCCTATCTGAGTATTGTTGCTGACCATGTCCATCCCTTTATTACCACAGTGCACCATCTTCTGATGGCTGCTTCCAGCAGGATAACCCATCATGTCCCAAAGCTCAAATCATCTGAAACTGGTTTCTTGAACATGACAATGAGTTCACTGTACTGAAACACCCTCCACAGTCCCCATATCTCAGTCCAACAGAGCACATTTAGGATGTGGTGGAACAGGAGATTCACATCATAGATGTGCAACTGAAACATCTGCAGCAACTGTGTGATGCCGTCACATCAATATGGACCAGAATCTCTGAGGAATGTTTCCAACACCTTGCTGAATCTGTGCCATGAAGAATTAATGCAGCTCTGAAGGCAAAAGGGGGTCCAACCTGGTACTACAAACTGTACCTAATAAAGTGGCTGCTGAGTGTATCCTGTCCAGCATGTCTGAAGTTTACTTTGTAACTTAAAAAAAAAAACCATTTAACTGAATACAACATAAAGAGAAAGTAGCAGGAGTTGAAGTGACTTATTATTATTATTTAATTATTGTTTAATTATTTATTATTCAAGCAAAAATGGCACGTGTTTAATGTGAAAAGTCACACTTTCATATATTTAATGGGTTTTGGAAGGTTGGCCATATAAAAATCAAGTAATATGAAGTAGTAAACAGCTGTTCTGAGATTTTTTTTTAAACATTTAATGATCGAATAAATGAGGAAAAAGTACAAAATGATCACCCCTGCAGCTCTAATCGATGATGTGCACCTCAACATCATCAGTGCAGCTGTACCTGTGCAGCACAACACAAACAGTGGGATCGCCTATAAAAGGCGACAGCATGGCACTTCTGGACGGCAGGCTGTAATCTGTGAGGCCCAGCATCAGCAGAATAACAGCCTGTCCGACAGCAGCTACCCTCGGAGAGGAGCACGGACACACACAGCAGGACAAGCTGAATAAATGCATTCATGTTTGTATATGTAGAGCTGTGATGACGGCTAACCTGCTGGCATTAGCAGGGCGGTTCACTTACCTCCTCGGAGACTCGGCTCCGTGTATCACACCTGATAAACGAGCCACTGCAAACGGCTACATTATAATATACTACAACACCTGCGTCACTCCAGGCACCGCTAAAAAAAAGACTAAACTGCTACTCAGATTCAGCTACGGCCGGGCAGAGCACACACGGTGCCGCAGCAGGGATGACATACAGCCGCCTTCCTGCCCAAACTCAAGATGTAGCAGCGGTTACTGTGAAGCTGTTCGTCCCCTAGCAATAACCAATCAGAGGGCTTATTTTCTCCTTCTATTAATTTTATAGGTTTGCGTTTGACAGAACGTCTGAGGGGCTTTGCCGCCTCCTACTGGAATGTCCGTGGAAGTACAGACTGTAAACAATAATAGTAAATTCAGTGACATTTTTAATTCTGTTTTATTTTGTTGTATAATTAATTTATATTTTTATTTAAATTTATTACATACTTTACGTCATTGTTTCCTTTTTTTATGTGCCATACTGTAGGAGGTACTTTCAGCTGCTCCCTTTCACAGAGGATGAATGACTTTGTTTGATTTGGCCCTTCCTGATGCAGCCAGAGCTTTTATTTGTCATAGTGTATCACATTCTATTGACTATATACACTATTTTACTTTGTGTGTTGACGAAGAAGAAGATATAGATAACATAAGATATACTTTATTAATACAAAAAATTAAGAAATTCCAACTGCAAAAACATTAAACACAACACAGCCTTAAAAATACAGTAGCTAAATAAAATAAATATAATATTACACAATATAACTCAGTAAGATTTGTTCAAAAAGAGAATAATTAAATAAAAAATAGAAAAGTTAAAATGAAATTTTTAAAAAAGCTCAATGAGTGACAATCTAAATAATAGCCCACAAAAGCTTAATATCTAAAAAATAAACAGGTATTGTGGTGTAAGGTAGTAAGATTTCGTTTATGTATATTATATGTCTATATATAGTGCTGTGAGAAAGGATTTTCCCCTTCCTGATTCCTTGTTTTTTTGCATGTGTGTCACACATATTTGCCTCTGCATTAAAAATAAGAGCTGGGGCCATGTCATTAGGTTAAGTTAGTATAAACACTGGAAGCAGGTGGAAGCCTGGCTCTGGCCAGAGGCAACAAAATCCACCTTCAAGAAAATACACGATAAACCTGAGCACATCTGTACAGCAACCCAGATTCAGGGTTTTATGATAAACATTAATCATTAGTTCTTCAGAATGGACTCATATCTGAATCAGCAGGTCAGAGTTTGAAATACAGCGCACGTAAAACAGCACAAGCAACCTGAAGCAGTCAAGCTGAGCTCTAGGAAACAGATTTTCAGCACAGGGTAATCAGTAGTAATCAGTAGTAATCAGTAGTAATGATAACCCTTCATTTAAGACATTATTTTTGTTAATTTCACCAGTATGAGTGTGCCTCAAGATCCATCCTAAACTCTGGCCTTTTGTGTTCTTATAAGGACTTCTAAGTTAATACACTATCCCAGACTACACACAGTATTTACAGCACAGAAGGTACCCAGATGACAAAAACTGACCATTAGTTGTGCTGTATTTGAATTAATGTTTGAGGAAGAAAACGACACTTTTCCTCTGTTACTCTTGGTAATTATAGTTGATATTTTTCTAAGTGTGGGACTACGTGTAACAGTGGCAAAGAGTCAGAAAAATACAAAAGAAGATCTTTAGATTTCTTTGGCTCATAATCAAGAATCCACTAATTATAATTGGTCTCGTGGTCTGAAATCTCCTTTAACTCATTTCCTGTTTTATTTTGAAATCATCTACATTAATGCATTTCAGTTAGTCTTCTTTTGGCTTTTCTTTGGGGTCAAACTTCAAAATGAATAGCATGTAAAGTGTTTTTCCTGTCTGCCTTCCCCCTGTGGTTGTCTTTAAGTCTCCACCATGGTTTACTGTGCTGTATGTAATGCTCCACTCACTCAGAGATATGAAAATAGTTATCCCAATGAAACCAAGAGGGGAAACAAAAAGGTTTGCCCAAGTTAGCAGGAGCAATCTTACTATGACTAAAGACAACAAATATGTGAATGGATCTTGCAAAACCCAGGGAGTGGAGTCAGCTTGCAGGGTGAGGATACTCCTATGGTTCTTGTGCTGAAAGAGACCGGAAGACAGGAGAAAAAGTAAAAGGCAAAAATGTTGAGCATGTTGGACGTGTAAATGCATTTGGTGATGAGACTTTTTCTTTATTGCCCAACTTAAATTATGGAAAATAACTAGTTGTGGTCATCAACAGCATCTGCTGCTCATGTTAAACACTGTGATAAGTGTCACCAGTTACTGATATGAAATGAATTTGCATGTTTTTCTACTGTTCCTGGCTTTTAGATGTGTAATTATTGTATAAATGCATTTAATCACAAACTACAGTACAGATGTGGGGAGGCAAAACTGAGCCACTGAGTGCAGACATGCACAAAATCAGGATTACATGCAACGGAGTAGATAAATACATGTTTAGTAGTAATCAGAATACAGAATACCTTTATTGTTATTGCATGTGACACATACAACAAGATTTGTTGTCTCTCTTGAACCAAAGAAAGTTGCTTTGCACATCCAGAATTTGAAATGCTTTAAACAATAGAAAATGGCATAAAACAGACCCAAGAGCATTAAAAAGTGCACTGTACAACAGGCTATTTCTGTGCATCCAGTGACTCAGAATTAAACCCGAATCCCGGAAAAGTTGGGACGTTCTTTAAATTTGAACAAAATGAAAACCAAAGAAATTTTACAATTTTACAATTTTATGCACAAAATGAGCTCATTTCAAATTTGATGCTTACTACAGGTCTCAAAATAGCAGGGCATGACAGGGGCATTTTTACCATGGTGTAGCATCTCCTCTTCTTTTCAAAAGTCTGAAAACGTCTGGGCATCGAGGTTCTGCGTTTCTGCAGTTTTGGTGTTGGAATTTAAAACGGAAATACACAAGGCCTTCCCTGAAATAGACGTCGTCTGGAGGGGAGCATATGTCACTCTAAAACCTTCATATACCTTTCAGCATTCATAGTTCCTTCCAAAACATCCAAGCTGCCCATACTGTATGCATGTATGCACCCCCATACTATCAGAGATGCTGGCTTTTGAACTGAACACTGGAAGGTCACCCTCCTCTTTAGCCCGGAGGACGCGGCGTCCATGATTACCAAAAAGAATGTCCAATTTGGACTCGTCTGACCATAGAACACGTTCCCACTTTGAAACAGTCCATTTCAAATGAGTCTTGGCCCACAGGACACGACGGCGCCTCTGGACCATGTTCAAATATGGCTTCCTTTTTGCATGATAGAGCTTTAGTTGGCATCTGCAGATGGCACGGCGGATTGTGTTAACCGACAGTGGTTTCTGGAAGTATTCCTGGGCCCATTTAGTGATGTCATTGACACAATCATGCCGATGAGTGATGCAGTGTCGTCTGAGGGCCTGAAGACCACGAGCATCCAATAAAGGTCTTCAGCCTTGTCCCTTACGCACAGAGATTTCTCCAGTTTCTCTGAATCTTTTGATGATGTCATGAACTGTAGATGATGAGAGTTGCAAAG
>VUQS01014646.1:2653-21934 GCA_015108495.1 Heterochromis multidens
GATAAACAGCATATCAACACACACGCTGCTTGTACAAATATTGTGCTGCAAACACGCTTACCTGTCCCCTGCCTTTCCTCTCTCTCTTTCACCCCATTCGCCAGCCCCGCTCACTCCCTGGCACCCCTCCACATCGCTCCTGCCAACCTGCTTCTAAAACATGTAACCTACACTCAGTCCCCCCCTCGCTCTGCCGCCGTGGGCCCTGACAGGCTGAGCTGTAATGCTTAGTGGCACAGGCTCGCCTATCCTCCATCCTCCACCATTGCCGCAGCAGTTCTGCAGATTGCTATTTGCTGACATTGGGAATGATATTAAAGGCAGGGGTTAGGAAAGAGGCATTCAGAGATTGAAATGTAGCGATGACAGCGATTTCTCTTGTCATTCCAAGGCAACTGAAGGCCACAGAATTGTCAGGCAGCATGGAGGGCAATCTGAAGCAACAAAGTAGATTAACCTAGAGGGGAAAGAGATGAAACAGTGCATAAATCATGGCCTCTGGCACTTGAGTAGCTGGCAGTCACACTCCTAATGTGTTCGACAGACTTGTTTCCTACTGTCCTGTTGTTTATATCTCTAACCATGAAGAACTTACACAACTTTATGCGTTTATTCAGCCTACCTTTTCAAACTTGTCACAGTAAATGAATGCTGTTTTGTAGGCTTTTTATTAGATGTAATGCAAGACCATTTATAGAAGCCACATTACTATTAGGTATGTTTTAATTGTATTTATTTTTACCCTTGTTTTTTATTAATATCAAAACACAACACACAGTTTAGTTAAATGTGTTTTCTGTTTTTACCACCATGTATATCAAATGTTTTAATCCAAGCACAAAACTTTAGTTGAAGTCCCAAAATGGATTTTGTGGTTCTTTTATTAGTTTTGGATACAAGCTGCAGTTGCTGGCTCTGCCTTTGGGGTTTGCAAGGGTTGCACCAGCAGAATTGTATTCTTTAGTAACATAGTGTGAAAAGTTTGGTCTCCCACAAAAAAAAAGTTCCTTGCGATCCTTCTTTACATGCACGATCTTTGATTTCTGACGATGTAAGATCAAATTGAGCTGCAAGTGTGCTCCCTCTCTGCCTTTCATGCTGCTTCAATATCACGGCGTGAAAAAACAAAGAAGGCAAAGACTGAGGGAAATCTGAAGCGTTCTGCCACTCAACATTCCCCAATCCCAAACAACAGCGTCTCACTGCCACTACAAATACATTAGAAATCAATTATTTATGGAACAGAGTCAGGGCCTCTTTAATCTTTTCCTTTTATCCAATTAAATTGTCTAACCATTCTAAGCCTCTATAGCTCACAGGGAATGTGCTTCTTTTTTTTAAAAAAAAAAGAAAAGAAGAAAAGATTTTTCTCTTCAGTCCTTCTTTTGACTTTCGATGTAACAGAGAAGAGACACTTCTGAGGGTTGAAGAATGAAAGGAAAGAAAGTGAGTAAAGTGTAAATGAACTCCCCCTCCCACCCCGTCACCATTGCATTGGTTCTACAGGAAGTATTTGAAGTTTTGATATCAAGACTCTGGTTCCATTCCCCGCGCAAAGGGACGCTGGGGAGCGGTGAGGCCTTTCATGATTCCTTTATGCCCAGCTGAAATAGTTCGAAAGTATTTGGGATCATCTCCACGGGGGTAAATACGATGTTGCTTCAATTGCTGTCCTGTATTATTCAAGAAGTCAATTGAAGTAGTGTCTTAAAATTGAAAATGCTTATTTCCAACACACACGTATGAAATTATTCATCTAAAACACTGCACTCCTCTCTATTATCATACAGTAAGACTGCTGATAAAAACAGTTACAGATGCACTGAAAAGCTTTACATTTTTACACATCATGTAACACCATGATCTGACTCTGTGAGTGTAGAAAAGATATCTGGATCTGAAATTGTGATATTTTTTAAGACCATCGAGATGTCTCACAGTTTTTCTTATTTCAGTTTCAAATGTGTATGTAACGATTGTAGCATGAAATGTCTGTCTCTCAATGGTAAAGAGTCCTTCAGATCCAGATCTGAATTGACTTCATAAGTAAATAACTTTTAATTTGCCCAAATTGGTAAAATTTTACAAATATGTCAACAGCTTTTTTAAGTAATCCTGCAAACAAACAAAGAAACCAAATCTCTTTGACGGAGGTAAAAACTAGAATAGTGCATTAGCCCCGGCAGACGATGTGCTGTCTGTTAATTGCTGTGTTTCTCCTGCTCTGTAGCATCAGTGATGCTCATCATGAGAGAACATGATGACTACGATCAAAAACACTTTTTTCCTAACAATCAAAATTAGAATTTAAAAGGAGTCAGTCAATCAGTTGAATGGATTTACCACTATTATAGTAATCACGTCTTTATTCCAGCAAAAAATTAAACAAATCTCTGGTTTCAGCTGTTCCTGCTTATTATTAAAATGTGAAATGTATAGGAATAGACGGCATACAGTAGTTTGAAAGGCAGCTGTAAAGAGGCTCAGATCTGTCGCTCTTTGTTCCACGATGATGTCAATTCATGTGTGGGCTGCACGCAGCGTGGCATGACATGTCTGTGGGTATGCGTACACTATATGATACATATGTCTGTGTTTGTATGTACTCATCTACATGTGTGGCATGTCAGGCGCAGAGAGATGGTTTTTTTCATTGTGTGTGTGTGTTGGTGTGAAACTGTGTACACTGTACTCACAGTCGTGCACAAATAGCTCCTGAGGGCCTTCGCAATCATAGACTGCCAAAAGGAAAAGGATTTCCGAGAGGTTTCCTTCTCGCTATTTAAAGTGGGAGCCCTGTGGGACATGTTTGGCATTCTCATCCACTCACTGAAGATGGCCTGTGATCTGAAGCCACTAACGGGCTCGGCGTGCTCTGTCTCTGTCTCTCGCTCCCTCTCTCTCCCTTTCTCTTTCCCTCTGGCTCTCTGAAGTGATTACCCTGCTTGTGATTCCACCGACACCCACATGTCCCCCCGAGACGTGCCTTCACTAGTTTGTTTAATCTGCCTCCCTGTACAGTAGGTAACACAGCCATAATTGAGGTGTGGATAGAGCTGTGGGAACAGATGAAACCGGTGGCAGGTTTTATGAAAACCTGTCTGTGCCATAAGTTGCCTTGGATGACAGAAGTCGCTAAATTAATGTACAAAATGCTGCTGTGACAAGAATTTTTAGAAGTGAAATGTCAGTTTCCTCATTCAATGAATCATGAGTCATCTAATACAAAAGCCACATATATCTAACATTTCAGTGTTCTAACAATGATTTCAAAATGTTGCTGGAAAAGTTGTGGATCCGCTCATTCTTTAAGCAACTTTTCTCCGTTTGCAGTGATAAGATAATGAGTTATGTGACATTAGAATACCATTTGCAAGCCTCGCAGTCAAGCAGATATTTGATCTCAGCAACATATGACTTCCAAAAGTTGTGCTGATACCTGAGACAGAATCCGCTTTACACTCCGTTTGAATTTTTGATATGAAAACAGCAAGTGGAACTGTGAAAATGCAAGCATCAGATACTCTATCTCCCCCCGGTTAGTGTCTCGCCTCTGTCTGTAACACGCTCGAACCGCTCTGTTCAGAACATACAGAGTGTCAATCATCACCCAAATCAGTCTTTAGATGAAGCAAAAAATGAAAAAGGCAGAAAAATGATCCACAGAACTGAACTTGAATTAATTAAATATACTGTATCAAGCTTCCTCTGTGAGATTGCATCTGTCCTCAGATGTGTAAAAAATAAAACATTCTCAGATATCTTTTTTAAACCCTATTATTGTAAGATACCAGTAATTAAATTGACAGTGTTATTAATTGGGTTGAAGATAACTTGCATTGAGTCGAGGACATCTTAAACTCAATTAAAGATATCTCCAACTCAATTAAAGATATCCAAATGCCATGTCCCACAATATGCAATCAGCCTCTTTCTGGAGCAATAATATCAGTTCACTTGTGCCCCTTTTACAAAGACTTCGTTGTACTTCTAAAGTTTTCTTTTTATCATTTAAAGCTCAACTTTTTAAACAGATGTCACTCTTTGGTGATATGTATGATTTCTTTAATGTGGCATAATTATATTATTTAATCCTTCCTTATCCAGTGTTTGAAATAGAAATGAAGATTAGACGCCTCTGACATCAGGAAATGAAGCATTTAAAGGGATAGCTTCCAGTTTTTTGGTACAAGGGAGGACGAGTTGATGCGTGGACAAAATAGATCCTTGATTTAGATGTCAAAGCCTTTAACACTTTTAAATAACACTAAATGTTCTTGATTAGTCGAATGCTCAGGAACAGACTTATATTTTGCAAATTATAAAATTACTATAAATGCAATTACTTAAATGTCTTCTTTGTTTACCATGCAGTGTACACTGCAGCGTCACACTGAAGAATGTTGCAAAGCAGGTGAATGACCGTCACCTTTTGGTCCACTGGCCAATTCATTTGCCTAATTCGTCGTGGATCCTTAGACTTAAGTTGAAACTCCCTTCATCAGTGTCCTCAAAAGTAACTAAACATTCTGGAGACTTATGGTGGGAATGTCAGAAAAAATGGATTGGGTGGCATACTTTTGCACTGGTTAGTATTGTTGACTTACAGCAGCAAAGTTCTGGGTTTTAACCTGTAGGTTTTCTCCAGGAGCTCAGCTTTTCAAAGGCATGCATGTCAGGCCAGCAGATTCTAAAATGTCTGTAGGTGTGGATGCAATTGTGAATGGTTGTTTGTATCTGTGTTAGTCCTGTGATATTCTCTGATTCATGCTCAGTGTCACCTGGGATTGGATCCAGCTCCCCCATGATGCTAGTCAGGTTTATACAAATCTTTATTTAAGCAGGCAGTCTCGTTTAGATTAAAATCTCTTTTACAAAAGAGATCTGAGAACAATCATTCATAAGCCAATCATCAGAGCAACAAGTTTAAGATCTTTAGTCATCGTCTTCTTTCAGCTGTTCCTTTTGGGGGTCACCACAGCCAATCATCTCCTTTCTTCTGCATGTTTAAATTGGTAAAAATGTTACACCAAATCCCCTTCCTGATGAAACCCCTTACCATTTATCTGAGCTTAGGACCAGCACTAGGAATACACTGGCTTGTGAACCCAATCCCCCACCCCCTCTATGGCTCTGCTAATCAAAGAATCATAAAAAGACACTGGTTTAACAATTTCTAAGATCTCCAAAGGAAATGAAGGACTCTGGCTTCATGGCTGTTTGGAGTTCATTCCATTTGAATGCTGTGTGGTATCTGAAATCAAATCTACCAAGGTTGTTCCACTCATGGGGAATATCTAAGGTTAACCGTTTATTGACTCTTGAATTGCAGTTCCAACATTAATTGGAAAAGAAAAATGGATGAATGGATGTCAGCGTTTAAAGCACTGTCCGATGTTTCTCATCAAAATTCATGTTGAGAGTTTTAGCTGTGTTCTTCCTTAAATTATTTTTATGCACAGATTTTCACCTTGGACTTTTTTTCCTCAAAGAACCATTGTTTAGCTATGGTTGCTAGCTTTATGATGCTTTTCGGCAGTGCTTCTACATTGTCCTCTCTTTGTATCTGTTACCTAACAGATACATGGTACTTGCCATTCAAACGCTTATTTTCACATCTTTTTAAGAAATGTGTTAATAGTGTTGCTCTTGGCCTGGCTGCATTTTGAGCTGAAAGTAAGAGATTTGCTGCACTGTAGGATGTCTCTCACCAGGTGAAGCACCTCACAATCAGAGTGTCTGCCAGTGAATGGAAGTGGCCACATGTTTCAGCTCTCGATTACAATCATATTCATGATTGGATGATGTTTTTGCATTATCCTTAGCCTTACTGTTGGTTTACTTTTAGAAATGAAAAATCTGTGGATTTAACGTGAATCTGTTCTCAGCTTCTCCTCCTCCTCCTCTTCCTCTCCCCAGGGCGCTGTGCCAGCTGTGGAGAGAACGTAGTGGGTGAAGGCACCGGCTGCACTGCCATGGACCAGGTCTTCCATGTCGACTGCTTCGTCTGCATGACTTGCAGCACCAAGCTGCGTGGAAAGCCCTTCTATGCTGTGGAGAAGAAGGCGTACTGTGAGCCTTGCTATATTGTAAGCAACTTCTTTCTTTTTAAATCCACCAGCCTCAACACTTCACTTAGGCTCACTACATGCGTCCACATTTTAAAAGTGCACATTATATCATCAGGTATCCCTGTGCCTGGAATGTTTCATACTTTTCACTTCAGGCAACCACATTTCATTTCATCAAAGCCCAGAGGGCTGCCACCTCTGTGTGTGCCACCACACACACATTTTCATTTCCTCTATTTTATTGGCTTCATTTTGTTTTTGGTCATTCAGTGAAACTCTCTTATGTCTTTTTTCTTGAATGAACTTTCATCCTGTTACGCAACTGTCAACTGGTTAGCTAACAATTTTGGTCTTTCAGCTTGTTTTGACATTCTTCAGCATCTTTGACTAATAAATTCTATTAGTAGGCAGCTGGCTAGCAGCTGTGTGTAAGTGTTGACCTACTTACTGATGTTAAATGGGACCCATTATCCTTTTCCTTGCTTTCTGTCATGTATGTATGCTGTTGTAGAGCTCATATTAAACATGACCAATGTTTCAAATCATGAGGTATGTACAATTAATCACTGTGAGGTAAAACCTCAGAGTGACCCCTCCTGGTTTTAGATAATGTATAATGCCTATATATAATATGGATACACCCCTTTGGCTGTGAACAAAGAAGCCCCACCCACCTGCTGTTTACAAGCCAATCAGAAGAAAGTTGGCTTAAACATAGTAGGAGATGGGAGGAGCTAAAACCGCTCACTCTAGAGGTCCAGCATAAGCTCTTTTTTATCTGTGAATCATGCAAAGCTACTCTAGTAGAGTCCGAGAGTGAAAATAAGGAGCTGGAAATAGGCGGAATGCATGCCCTTTAAAGCTGCACTTATCTGTGTTTTTAAGTTTTCAATGGAAGCTTTTCTCTAAAGCATAATTTAAGTTGACAGCTACTTTACAGGGTTTTCATCATAAGCCAGGCAGAGCAGCTTAGCGACTAGCTTTTGAACATGTGGTGCAGCAGTTATAGTTTTCACGTCCCCAAATATGCGAGTGCCCACTTGGGTCCAAGTGACGTACAGTGAGTGCAACGGTCCATGTGGACATCCACAGAGACACTACACTACAATGCGCCAGTCTTTGCCTGTACATGTTCACTGTGTTATAATCACTTCTTTAGCTACAGTATATCATCTCATGAGTTCATATGTCAGTGTGGTTTTTGAAGCTTGTTCTGCTGTCCCCAGGTAGCCAAAAAAGTTATTTATGTTTCATATTTTATTAATGCCTCTTAAGGCAAATGATAGCAGCAACAATAAAATACACCAAAATCACCTGTCTGTTGTTGTCCAGATCTCCTTCCTGCCACCAAAACAGCTCTGACCCATGAGGGCATGGGCACAGGAACAGGTACATTGACAGTAGACCTTTCAGGTCCTGCAGATTGCAGGGTGGGGTCTCAGTGGATCAAGCCTGCTCAGGAGGTTCCTAAAAAATACATTGTGGTGTTCTGCCATTGCCATAGAGGCATGTGCTTGGTCTGCAGTAGTGCATAGTCGGGTGCTACATGTCAAAGTAGCAGCCATGTGAATTCCAGAACCCAAAGTTTCCCAGCAGAGCTTTGTATTGTAACGAGAAGATCAGGGTTTCACTTTTACCTCTTAGTTAAGTGCATTAATGGCCTTTTATTACGCTTGATTTTCAGAAAGTTAGAAGAATGATGTTTTCATTTACACATCACTCTGTGGGATGATGCATAACTATCTGCAGTGACAACTGATGAATAGCCAGATATGTTTCAAATACACAATTTAGTAAATCATGTAATGTGTTAATTCTCTTTATGGATAAGACTTCTTTTAAACTATTAATAATCACTTTTCTTATCAAAGGAAGAAATGATTGGGAGTGAGATATCCCAGAATTTGTGAGTTAGTCTTAATTTGGAGTGTTTTTATTCCGTCTTACCAAACTATGACTAGTTTTCTTGTCAATATGTTGCACAACACACATGAAAGTGTATCCTTGCACAATATTATCAGGAAAGTCACGTCATCTGGCAACACCATGAGGAAATTATTTAGCAGAAGTGTTTCCCTCATTCAGTTTCAGTAGAATATGGTCATCAGACCCACAGTGGGAACGGACATATTTCTTACTGTCAGCGATATTGGATGTCAGTCGGCAGGTCATTCCAGGAAGCTGAGATGGGAAATAGCTGTGCACTGCAGTGGGGAAACAAAAGCTAAATTTAACTGTAATACTTTGAAACTTTCTCTTGTTTTCCTTTGAAAGAAAAGATAGGGAGTACAATTACTGTCATATTTTAAAATGAAAATTTAATATGATGTTATTAATACACTTATAATACAGTAAATATTCCAGCAGTAGTACTTTTATATGTACAGACCTTACATCTTCTCTTTCAGTGACTGCAGCCTGAGCTTGTCTGCGTAATTAAAAGCTGGCTGCAGCGACTCCTTAAAAATACCAAAAACATAGGCTGAGTCACCTCTCACCTGCTGTGCAACTGTTGTGTTAAGTGAAGTACTAGACAGGGGTAGACTGGTCGTGGTTCCAGCCTTAATTTAATCACAGATTTATTTATTTTTTTTGTCTACTCTTCCTCTGGCTTCTCCATTCTTTTCTGGTCTTTGAGCTCTGTGAACTCCCGCTGTTTCCCCCTTTAAAATGGGCAACTGTGCCCTGTGTTTTGACTACAGGGGCTTTCACACAGGCCAAAAAACTGTTTGAGGGAGCCGCAGAGAATAGAGCGAGTGAAATCTATCCAATCCTACATATTTGTCAGTTCGCAGGTTAGGGTCAGCTAGCCTGATGACAGAGAGGGACAACTTTTACATGGAGAACTTTTGGAGGACTTTTACATGCGAGCTAAGCACAACTCTCTAGCACCGGTGTTGACGCCCGCTGAGGACGAGCATGACGCTGATGCTATAGCTCTGAAATAGCAATGGCTAGCTGTTAGTTTGGCTAAAGCTGTCGCTCTTAAGGAAATTGATGAGCTTGTGGCTGATTATGGCACCAATATCAAGTCACTGTGCAGTGAGCCACTCAGAGGTAACTGCACAGTAGGATACACACCCTCTGAAGGTGAAACAAAATATGGCAAAGCTATATTTATTTCACATATTGCAAAAGTTACTTTTCTCAGAAAGTATTGCCTTAACTTAAACATGACTTTTTAATAGCATTAATCTTATAAAACAAGTTACTTTCAAAAGTAAAATTACTCAACAGTGGACAGCAGTTTGGTATGCCAATTATAGTATGGTTCACAGTGATCCCATTTAAACCTCTTTATCCCCAGGAAACACTGCAATAAATACATAAGGAGGATTTTGTTTCGTAGAATTATTATTTAAGATAATATCACTGTTGTGCAGTGGGAATGTAGGGAGATGATAATGATATATCTGACTGTTCTGAATTAATCTAAAACGTATTAATCTAATTTATCTTTTCTTTAAACTGTCCATCACAAGTGCACCCAGAATATGAAAAAACAGATTTTTACACCTGTGCAGGTTTAGAGCTCCTGATACAGATACCTTCAGGCAGTCATTTTCCTGTGAAAAAATATTCCAATGTCCACACTGTAAATTGAAGACATAAATTAAAAATGATTAAGATTCAGTTGCCTCATGATAAGGATATTTCTGTTAAGGTGGATTAGAGGTGAGGCACTCTGAGGACAGAACAGCTTTCTAAACATCTGGGAATGGTGATTATTTTTCTTAGGGATAATAATTAGTTAATGCTGATCCTTCTGTTCCACATTTATAGTTTTCTTTTCTTTCACTTGCAGGAAATGGCTTGATATGCATTTTACCAGTAAAGTCTCAAGGCTGAGCTACATGATGTTTAAACCAGTGGCAGGCCATCTCTTAAATCATCTCTTTTCAGAGGCACTCAGTGTGATTGTAGTTGTCTTGTCTGGAAGTTCTCCAACTCTGATACATACGCTAAAGAGGAATGGGATAATTTAAGAACTTTATTTATGCATTTCATCAGCATAAATGTTCTTCTGGCACAAGATCAAAAGGATGGGGGAAATCTGAATTTCTTAATGAAAGTAATTTCTTCTTCTTTTATTCCCATCCTCAGGGTCATACGCCTCTGTGCGATTAGAGAATGAACGTGAGAGTTGAGTCTCTGAAGAGAAATGCAAAATCCCAGAGAGGAAAGAGGAAAACTTCCAGTTAGCCTCCAAGTCAGTCAGTCTAGGAATGTCTTAAGAGCAAACCAACATTAATGACACATTGAATTTATTTCTTCACACTCCCACCTGTCACATAATATTAACAGCATATACACTGGCTCTTCTCCATCTTGAAGGACCACATTACTGTAAGCAGTTACTGGTTTGGTTTAGTTTAGTCGAATATTGTAATGGCTAAGTGCTGGCCTCTCCTAATAGGTTACCATTTTAGGAAGTCTACTAATTTCCTTTCTTGCCAACAGTCAGATGAGAGGATTGAAACTGCTCTCATGTTTCTTCACTAAATGTTAAGCTGCAGCCTGAGGCAGTTAGGGTAGCTTAGCTTAGCTTAGCTTAGCATAAACCCGTTAGGGGTAGGGTTTCTCAGAAACTAGAAGATGTTACCATTTAAATCAAGTCCTCTACATGCATTTTGCCCTAACTGTTCTCATGTTAAAGTATGTCAGATAGGTGACATACTTTAACTTTAACATGACAACTTTATTTAGAGTTACCAGCGACCTGGAGGATGGTTGAGGTTAACAGTGTTGGGTGGTTTGTTAAGTTTGAATTTAATTTTGACCAAGTTTGGTAACTAAACAATCCACTAATATCTTGGTGGGAGTCATATCAAAACTAATCTGTCACAATTTGTCTGTCGATTTACTGAAGACATATTTTTTAGATTTTTCTTTTGTACTTCTGATTTTACATTCAGATTCACACATTTTCAGTGTGGATGAATTTTTATCCATATACAGTTGTGGTCAGAAGTTTACATCCACTCATTATGTGTGCGAATGTCATAGTAATTTTGGGCTTTTCATGATTTCTTTGAACTGTTCTTTTTCCAAGGTGGAATGATTATATAGGTTACATCTTCAAAGCCTTTTAAAAAAAAAAACCAAGGTCTTCTCTAATCCACATAGGGTCAAAAGTATACACGCACCCCCACTAATATTTGGTTAAATGTCAAGTTGCACCTCAACCAGATGCTTTTGAAAGCCATCAACAAGCTTCTGGCATAACTCTGGCTGAATATTTGATTGCTCTTCGTGACAGAATTGGCAGATTTCATTTACATTGGTTGGTTTCCTGGCACAGACCTGGCTTTTAAGCATAGTCTACAAATTTTCAATAGGGTTGAGGTTGGGGCTTTGGGAAGGCCATTCTAGAAGCTTAGTGTTAACCTCTTAAGACTTAAAAAAACAAAAAAAGCACTCTGTCTCTATACCCCGCATCCTGGCTTCAAATATATAAATAAATGATCAAAATAAAAGCCTGAGGTCTAGAGATATCTTTTCCTTTTTCTAAGTAAAAGTCCAGCACCAGAAACACTGACTTTCCACAGCACAAGTTGTCATCAGGGTGTTTCTCCTTGTCTTTCAAACCCCAATCCCCTGGTTTAAAACACAGGTTTTCTACTGAAGACACATGTCTAAATCTCAAGGCATCCTTGAAGCTATCACCTTGAAATCATCAGCTTGAGGTTTTAGACGTTGGACAGCTCATTCTGTGACCACTAAACTGAATTTAATTTGTAAAATTACACTTTAAATTGAGTCTCAATTGCTTAAAATGTGCGTTCTTCAATGAGTGCTCTTTCACTGTTTCATTTACAGTCGGGAATTTGTGAAACTATACAGTAGATGCATGATAGTTTTGAGTAAAAACACAGTGAGTAATTTAAAAACTGAAAACAGTTTATTATTTCTTAATTTTTTTTCCATATACTGTGTGCTCTTTGTGTAAAATAGATTTTTCCATCACCCTGTGGCAGCGTATTATATTTGATGTAGAATGTCTTACAGGTATAACAGGTGCCTGAGGAAACTTACTGTGTGTAGAATCTGTATAATAATATGCAAAACTCTATTAATCCCTTTGCCAGGAATTGGAGGAATACATTTTGCACGCTGATTGCCATCCAACAAAGTTTTCTGCTGTGTATCAGAGTAGGCGATCAGCAGCGCTCTTATCTGGGCTGGGACTTTACATATTCTGTGGAACAATACTGGCATTTGAACGGGCGAGATCCATCTCTTCCGCAGGGTGATTTGCCTCGTTCAAACTGTTTGCCTAGATATTAGTAATTCCTTTTAGTAATGTACAGGAACTCACACATATCCGTTATCACTGCCTGTCTACTTCCTGATTTTACAACCTGCTATCTTTCTCTCAAACCAACCTCAGTCACACCACCGGCCCAGAAACTGCAGGGCAGAAATCAGCCTTTGTCCATGGCACTTCCCTTGGCTTGCCTCCACAGAGGTCTTATCAATGCGTATTTGAATGCACAGTGATGCTGATAAACTCTACAGCCGCTCAATTAATGTGTCATTTTGCATGGAGTGATCTGTAATCGTGTTAATGTGAAAACATCGGCATTGCCATTGTTTTTTTTTTTCCTTTTTTTTTTCCTTTTTTTCTCCCCTTGTCTGATGTGTCTCAGCTTGAGGTGTCCCCCTGCTCACCCCATTCAATATTTACACACACACGTAATGAGGAGGAAAATAAAGAGTGTGTGTACACACAACCCAGCAAGACGTTTGTCATTGTTACTGAGAGGCAGCAGCAGTTTTGAGCTTTAGTGCTGTTTTCCAAGAAAGCTCTCTTGTGAAATGTTTTCCAGCTGATTTGAACTATTGCTGACTTTGTTTTCTGCAAAACTGGAACTAATTAATCACCAGAAACCAACTAATGCTAAATAACAGAGAAATAGTGATATCACAAGTTATTGCAATATTTCTGAGTAATTCCAAATAAGTGGTGTGGTGGTGTTTGTGAATAATTATAATGCTGTCCATAGATTTTTAAAGATAGATGGTGCCACCATGTCATCAAAGCCACAACTTTAGCTTTATTGCACCTTTTTGGTTGTTACAGCATACTGGGATGCAAAGGTGGAGTGCTAAGTCATCAGCCAACAGGTGCATGGCATGGACATAGATACCTGCTGATCAGTGCTAACAAACTAAAATAAAATACTACAGTTTTATTCACCAAAACTGGAACACACACTTTGTGGACAGTCTGTGAGCAAAATTAATCACACAGCAAGTTATATTATTTTAAAAAATGCTCCAAAAGGCACAGTCAGCACAAACAAATTGATAATCCAGCAAATGGAGCTGAAACAAAGCAGAACACTAGCAGCTACAGCTGCCTGTGTGGGGATCTGTCAGTTACATATACGCTTTTAAAAATAATTCACCCCCATACCGTTGTTATAAAGGGGGAGACCAAAACAGCTTTTTTTGAAGCAGGCTGTAAACATGTTTATTTCTGCTGTAAAGTTGTACATTTTAACATGGGAGTCTATGGGGACTGACTCACTGCTGAAGCCTCTAGTGGGCATTAGATAAACTACAGTTTTTGGTAGCTTGGAGTTGGCATGTGGTATTTGTTCTGCTCCAGTTGTGGCTGACAGTCTTCGACAAATAGAAGCTCTGTGTTTATTCTACTTCTACAGAGCAAATAAGATCAGAAAATTTTATAGCTTTTATAAGTTTTTTTTTAAAGAAATTAACTTATATATTATTTTCCTTTCTTGCCAAGAATTATATGTAAAGTCTGATTCCATACTTTTGTATGTAGGGTAAGTATGAATAAAGATGATTTACAGCAGGAAATATGTACTCTGATTAGTTGCTATTAATTAGTTGACTTTATTTACATGCAGGTTGAAGGATTGAATTTAATCTTTGGGAAGTCAGGCTTCCTGTGTCCCCATGTCCTTATGTCTAAGCTAATCTAAGCTAATCAGGTATAAGTCTATTCTTCCGGGGAAAAAGTGTGGTGTCAACCTCCCAGAAAACAGTGAAAAATATGTTTCCTTAAGTGTCCACCAATTGCTTTATAATCAGAAAAAGTCAATCCAAGCTGCATCACAGTATTACGCAAACTAAACTCACACACTGTCTGTAGAATTCAGTTTCCTGTAAAGCTGTCACCCGCTGTGAAACCTGACAGCAGAAACAAAAACAAGTAGGTCTTCTTCATGGCAGTCAGACATCTTAACTGGATCTCACCCAGTTACATTTATGTAACCAGGCATTTCTGATTATATTTACAGTATGTTTTTACAGTGACCCAAAACTTGAGGACCTGGTTTGTGATCACAACAACAGATTTCCAGATTAATCCTAATCTTGTTAATTGATGCAGTTAAATACACATTAAAGTGAACAAGCTTTGAGGCATGTTCTGAAGGATGCAGTCTCAGGTGCTGCAGAGCAATAATATGTAATACGTTTAGGAAGAGAGCTTCACTTTAGATGATAAGTGCTGGTATTTAAGAGGCCGAGAGTTATTCAAGGTATCAGCTCTTTTGTGGAAACACCAGCTACGGCTCATGTGTTATTATAATTACACCAGTGTATATAGAGAGTGCAGTGCTCCTTTGTTTGTATTTGCTGCATTTTCTGGTGTCTTCAGGGTATGTATTTTTTTTCTCTTCGCTTTTTTATTGGTGGCTGAGTCCACCATTCCAGTGCTGGATTTGTACAAGGAAACCCTGTTTCAGATAATCAGGAATATTCATATGCATTATTATCTCATTAATATCAGCCTTAGTGTTTACTCTTCTCTTGTTAAGCTGCTACAAATGCTAACCCACTATTTCCTGCTAATGTAAGTTAAAGCTGGGGAAGACACCATATTTTAGGCATCATTAGACAAAAAATTCTTGATAACCTTTCGTCATCTTGTGGGCCGAGAGGGAAGTAGACTGCTGAAGATCTTCTAGTCTCATGCTTTATAAAATTGCAGGTCTCTTCTGACCAAATGAGGAGTTGAAAGTAATAAAAACAAAGTATAAAGTAAGACGTGGTGTTTTAATGGGTTAAAAAAAGTGAGTTTGAATTATAGTTTCTGCATCTATGAATATGTGAGAGTCCATTTGGGTCCAAGTAGATTTCATCATCAGATGGTGAAGACGAGGCTCCGTGCGAACATTCACATGCCAACACTGACTCGTTTGTGAGACACTACAATTCAGCAATTAAGCATGCATCTTTGTCCAGTGTCAAATCAGAAAGTCTATTAGGAATAACTCATCTGTGGTGCCTTTAGCTGTCCACCTGCACATCCACAAGTGAGTACAATGCCAGCCTTTAGCCATAGGTGAAACACATACAAATACCCGTTTGTTTGGTAAACAGGGCTTAGAACAGAGAGGGCAAAGCTGCAGGAATGTATTTGTCCCTGACGCTGGCATTCAACACTACCGTCATTTAAACTGGTCTGCAAAACGAGACGGAGGCTATTTTCTCCATCAGGAATAAAACATTAGTTTGTGTGGCTGCCCTGTAAGCAGACATACCTGCTGCTCTGTGGTATAAATCTGTTAAAATATCTGTTCATTAAATTATTAAACAGCAGTTAACCAAAGTAACTGCAGGACTCATCAAGTCAACCAGCACTCAGACTTATAGATTTTTATATAGTCAATACATTTTGCTCATTTCCAACTTTTTATTATCTGACTTTTATAAAATAGCTTTCCATGATTCACAGATCGAAATAATCCTTATTTACCTGATTCTGGGCCTTGACGCAGCACCTCAATTCATCTGTCTTACACAAGCAGTTTTAGCACCATTGCTCCTCCCTTTAAGTTTTCTCGTGCTTGGCTGCCTCTTGTAAAGTTAAGGTTTGAACAGCAGGTGGGTGCTTGAGATGATCATATTAGGGATAACTCCTCTCACTGATATCATTCAGAGTCAAGAGTAGAAGAAACTGTCTGAATAATAGCATAATAGAAAACATTGGCATTTTCACAACTTCACACAACAAAACAGTTTAGAAAGTGAAGTTATTATACCTTCTAGATGTTTAAACCCCAAACTGTTCTCAATCAGTGGGATTATAGCAGTGAGGGCTGGTGTAATCTTAAAAATGTAGTGCAATTTTCTTTCTCCTTTCACTTCAGGAAGTCTGACTGTAACCATGAGAGCATATTAGTTAACAGAGCTGAGAGCAACAGGGACTCTTGACATGTCTGATAGCTCAGCTGGTCTTTGAAGAAGTTCAGCAGTGGGATTCAGTGTCACAGAGGTTAATTGCTTACACAGGTTACCATGCCTACTGTTCTTAAGTCTGTTCATATCTGCTGTGTTGCTACAGCAGTCGCTTACTTTGCTGCAGCATTACCACTGCCAAGTTTTGGGCCAGTTAATTTACTTTAAAAAGGCTTTTTAGCTGCCATTCACTTAAGGCTCTCTGACGGTAAACGGAGTCATTCAATCTGCTTAAATGACACCAGTGAATGGAAAAGTGTTGCAGACAGTTTCCTGTTTGAGGCAGAATATCAACCCCACATTCCTGTTCATGCTGCCACTCCCACTGAATGTAGATCATCCAAAGAGTAGCCGGTTTAAGAGTTCTTTAATAAGACTGATGTAAGTACCACAAGGTCACATCAGGAGCAGTGCTTCGTTTTGAAAGAGCAGTAATAAAGAGATAGGGATTTGCCTACATAAAAACCTTAATCTATTTCTTCCTCTTTTGACAGACCATCAAGGTCACGGACGCCAACTTGCTTGAATGTAATTATGCTCATTATCTGGTGTTGTACTATGGCTCTGTTATTTAAAATGAATGGGCTTTGGTCTCTTTGGCTACACACTGTTCAAGCTTTTCCATTCTGCTATTGTAAAGGAAGAACTTCACACGGCAGCCCTGACCTGCCAGTCACCAGGAAACGTTCATGATTGACTGATGAGCTTTTACCCTCCGCGATCGTTTCTGTCTTGGAAAGTAGTAATGTCACCCGTACTGGTCGCCATCATTCATATCGCCTTTATAATAGCTTAACTATTGGACTGCTTCTTTTTGTGTGTATTTAATTTTTACATATGCGCTTTGAAGAAAACTCGGTTGACTGATCCATTGTGGAGGTGGAGTTTTATTGGTTTATTTTTAAACATGTGACCTATTTTTATTCTGATAACTTACAGGATGAATATCTTTACCAGCTAATGTGATAATGTTTCAGCACCACTAGGACTGTCAATGAATATTTTAAATTTGATTTAGAAAATGGAAAAATAAAAAAAATAGACATTTGATTGTGAAAATTAATACGAGACTGTGGGAAACAAGAAAAAAAAACAACTACACTACCAGCGACTCACCGTCTGCTTCAATGCAAAGCCGGACATAGAAGGAATCATGGCACTTCAATTCAGTTCAGTTCAGTTCAATTTATAGAGTGCCAAATCACAACAATAGTTGCCTCAAGGCATTTTAAGATGAAGCCTGGTATCAAAGATAAAAAGGAGACCATTCATATGCTATCACTTGTTTTGAACAGCCACCTTTCCCACATGCTGATATGAGCCCTGAAAGTTTCCTCCAGTGAATTATCAGAAAACAATCCAGATTAAATCAATCCAGGGTTCCTGTTTCTATTCCTCTACATCACAGACATTAAACTGGTGTATTGTATTCAAACGATGATACAGATACATCCCATGATGTTTATGCTCAAAGTGGGTTAGAGGTTAAGAAAAAAAAGCTGAACAAAAAACAAAAAAAAAAAAGGTCTTGGCTGTAGACTGTGACACCCGGAGTGGGTGTAAAATTAGTTTGGTTGCAGTTTTTAACAGAGCTTAAATGTGTTTTTCAGCGCTAAAAATTTCATGTGTATCTCTCCTGTACTTATGAAGTTAAGAGGGATCAGAAATGCTGAAAAAAATATTGACCAAAATCAGGACCTAAAACTTGGTAAATTTACATACTATGAAGGTAAACCTTTGCATGACTTCATCAAATATTATGAAATTATTAAAGAAATATAATATAAAATATCAGCTGTTTCTGAGGGCGTCAAGTGGACAGCACCCACTCTTTTTTTAATGGAATGACCCAGGAATTTTTTATAATTGTGAATTTGTGAATAATAGGTGCTATTAAAAAGACTGTGAATGTGGCAGGACTTGAGATCTCATGGTGACACAGAGGTGTGTGAGACTAAAAAATGTGGGAACCACTGCTGAATTTTTCAGCAGAAAAACGAGCTCAAACACACCATAATCAAACAATCCAGGCAGCAAAGGGAAGTTGCTGAGGATGCCGGAGCACCCAGAGGCGACAGGCATGTTGCCAGCTGTATTGGGGCTCCTGGATGTCCTCTACAGCACATCATAGCAGACTCTCCCAGCTAACAAAGGGATATCCCCATGAACTCCCCTAAGGCTGCTGCTGTCATTGAGAAAGGCGATGTAGGAAACAATACATCCAATCATGGAGGATCATCTCTCCTCTTGTATGCAGTCCCAGCGATATAAACAGAACAACACAGGAGTTTGCAGTGGAGCCTCCATGACAGTAATATGCCTCTAATTAGAAATGACTGCACACCACCCACACACCTGTCACTTCTCTGTGATGGATATCCAGATAGTCAGATCCAGAGACTTTCAGCCATTATGGTGAGTTCAGGGCCCCTTCGTGTGCTCATCGTCGTGGCGCTGCAACTCACGGCAGGAGAGCCGCCACGCAGAGGTCGGCAGGTGTACTCCCACCCTGCTTTGACTTTTCATGTGAAGCTGGCGAACACACAGAGGCTTTCTGCTGACTTTGTCATCAAATATTCATGGCTGTCTGCATTAGCTTGCAGAGTTCTAATTGAGTTCTGTATATTCAGACGTGATTAACTCGGTCTAATTCCTCAAAGGAGTGAGCCAATTAGATAGCACTTGCATGAATAGGATTTCACATCTTAGTGCGTCTCCAGACTTGCCAAGACAATTATGTGTGTGTGTGTAATTGTGCTGTACAGTGGGTGTGAGCCAGCTAAATTCAAGCAGGTCATTATTTCTTATTACTGACCCGCACTACAAGAAATGCAGCCATCCTATCCATTACATGCAAGAAAATGAAAAGCATGAGTGTTGTTATTAGAATACAATGTTTAGACAAGAGAGCAAATCCATGTATCGGCGCTCACTAAACCTTCCTCATGCTTTTTGTCTAAGCACCCCCACCCCACCCCCACCCCCAAGAGGC
>VUQS01014646.1:32651-57709 GCA_015108495.1 Heterochromis multidens
ACTAGACACCGTGTGAGTAGAGCACCGCTTTCCCCTCCTGAGTCGCCTGACGGTTTGCCAGAATCGCTTCGAGGCAGTCCAAAAGTCTTTTTCCATGGCCTCACCGAACTCCTCCCACACCCGAGTTTTTGCTTCAGCCACTGCCTGAGCCGTGTTCCGCTTGGCCTGCCGGTACCCATCAGCTGTTTCCAAAGTCCCACAGGCTAACCAAGCCCGACAGGACTCCTTTTTCAGCTTGATGGCTCCTTTCACCTCTGGTGTCCACCATCTGGTTCGGGGATTACCACCATGACAGGCACCAACCACCTTGCAGCCGCAGCTCCTTGCAGCATCCTCGGCAATGGAGGTGCTGAACATGGTCCATTCGGACTCAATGTCCCCATCCTCACTCGGAATGCTGATCCCGTAGACCGGGGCCTCTGCCAGGCATTCCCAGCGCACTCTCACTATACGTTTAGGCACGCCAGGTCTCTCCAACGTCCTCCCCCCGCCACCTGATCCAACTTACCACCAGGTGGTGATCAGTTGATAGCTCAGCCCCTCTCTTTACCCGAGTGTCCAGAACATGTGGCCGCAGATCTGATGATACGATGACAAAATCGATCATCAACCTATGACCTAGGGTGTCCTAGGACACGTGTACTTATGGACACCCTTATGTTCGAACATGGTGTTCATTATGGACAAACTGTGGTTCGCACAGAAGTCCAGTAACAGAACACCACTTGGGTTCAGATCAGACAGGCCGTTCCTCCCAGTCACGCCCCTCCAGGTCTTACTGTTGTTGACCTTGTGAGCATTGAAGTCTCCCAGTAGGACAACAGAGTCTCCAGCAGCTGAAAGCTGAAAGCAGCTATTTCAAGAAGCTTTCAGTAAAAAAAAAAAAAATCTGTAGTTTTTCAATAATGAAATGAGATGGAAAACAACATTTACCAGACAGAATCATAGTAGAAATGAATACTAATGTTGCGCCGTACCTGCTTGGTGTGTAAATTCCTCTATAAAGATTTCATAAGGTGATAATATATCAGTGTTGTGTTTACAGCTTGTTTAGCAACTGCCAAGTTGCCTAAAACACAAGTCATGCTGTTTTAAAATCCTTTACTAACTTTGCAAATTCATCTATTTTTAAAACTCATCATCAGGAACTTAGGGCTTCCTTTTTGGGAAACATTGCAAACAGTTTCACAAATCCAGTGAACTAGATATGTAGACATGAATTTAATAGTACATTCCTGTCATTGTGTCACCCACCACTCATTGCATAACCACTACCTTCCCAGAAATGTTCCTTCTTTACTCAGTGACCAGAAGGGAAACAGAAGTAAACAGCTGGCTGTTGGAGTGAATGCACAGCTTTCGGTTTGGGAAACTCAGCGCGGGGCACATGTTTAATTCCACATGACAAGTGTGGCCTCCACAGCACAGCCCTTTGTGTCGAGGAATAGCCACGACTTGAATCTTCTTTCCTTTTTTTTTGGCCGTGGTTTCCCAAAGCCACGCAACCCCTTTACTTCCCAATTCGCAGACAATGAATACACGTGTAGAACAGAAGCACTTTCGGTCATGTGACGGGACCTAGAATCTCACTGCACTTTTCATATCCTCATCGGTGCTATTGTTAGATAGACCTCTTCCTGCTGAAGGCATTTCCACAGTTGCTAGTTCAAAGGTTTGTTCTGTAAAACTCACTGAAAGAATATGATAAGATTTCTCAAAATGTCCTGCTATATCTAGTAAATGTAGTTTTCTAAATTTAGTGTTGTCTTCATGTTTGAGTGATGAAATAATTAACCTTAAAGTGACTTAGTGGGGGCATTTACGACCATCAGTACTATATTTTTATTTTAATAGTTCACAGTTAAATCATTCAAAGTTTTTACAGAAATTGAGCCACTGTATAGTAAGGATAACAGAAAGCCATGTCAGGTTTGTAAAATCACAACATTGTAAAGTCTTGCATCTCAAAATTTGAATGTTTCTTCACAAATTTTTGAAGCCTGATGTTTGTTCAGATTTAGTTTGAAACAGAAGCATGGAAGTAACAAAGGATATTTTTTAACTCCTTTTTTGCATTAAAATGATTGAAAACTACAGTTAATGACATGAGCACATTTTAGAATATCTTCCATAGATAATGGAACAGTAAAGGGATGAGAAACACAAATAGCCATTATAAAAGAATTCCTGTATAAAATATGACCCCACCCCATTTGAAACTTCTACTTTCCTGAAGCTATAGTCCTTTTCTATAATATATTTTACTCAAGAGCTGAAATTATTATATTTATTTATTATGTTTCGTACCTAATGTGATGATAAAACGTTCTACAAGTGTATGAATTTATAGATATTTGTACTTTTGTAGACCTGAACATTTTTCAGATAAGATGAAGATGCCGGATCTATTTTTGTGTTGCACTGATCACAATCAGTAGACATTCAGTGATGATGGGGGATCCCACACAGAGGTGGCTCCAATGTTAGGGGTCAGTAATCAATATGAAGGAAGGCAGGTGGGCAAAGGACAGGAATTTTGACTAATGAAGCTTTAGTCTTTAGCTGTAATTTGAGTTCTGATGGTAAGTGATATATGAGCAGGTTTTGGTTGCATGCAGGTTAACGGTCCACGTGGTGAGCAAACTGCAGAAATGTGATCTCGAAACATTGGCTGTAATTCCTCATTGATTTAGCTTTTTGTTCACTTTTTATCCAGCATCCCTAAACCGTGACCAGCACATTGAACGACAAGTTATTAGATTAGTTACATTAGTCGATGTAACCGGCTATCAGATGATAATCATGGGTTCGCAGATTGAGGGGTAGCCCACCACAAAGTTTGGCGAGTACTGGATAAGCCAATAAACAGGAAATCATTAGTTTATTTAATCAAGAAAAATGACAAAGCTTTCCCTAGTTTTAGCTTCTCAGCAATGATTTGCTGCTTTTTCTCTGGGTTTTGGACTCAGACAAAAGCAGTTTAAACACGAGTTTAGAGATGTGTAGTTTTTGTAAACTTACAGACAGAATGATTAATAGATTAATTTGCTAATAAAAATAGTTACTAGTTGCACCCTTGCTTGTGTGTACAGTGTCCCAAAACTCAGTAAGTTTCATACTACTGACAAACAGTCAGTAAAGGTCACATTATGTCACAATGTTTTCAGTTGTTCTGAGCTTATTTCTGTTGCTCTTGGTTGTTTTTCACAGGAAGTTTGCTCCTCGCTGCTGTGTGTGCTCTGAGCCTATAATGCCGGCACCGGGCCAGGAGGAGACTGTTCGTATTGTGGCCCTGGACCGTGACTTCCATGTGCAGTGCTACCGCTGTGAGGTATGAGCTCTGTGTGTTTACTTCTCCCTGTGTGTGTGTTCTCTATAATTAGCAGAGATGGTTCTGAATAATGTTGCACAGCTCCAGGTGACAGTCATTACTGCATAAAGGTATAAGGCATAACGTACACACCGATCCCCCGAGTCACCTTTTCAGCGAGACGAGTGAATCATCCCTCTCTTACCTGCCTCGAAATAGCTTCCCGTCTCTCCTCTGCAAAGTTCATGGACTTACATAGAAACCAATCTGTCAGCTGCTGCTCGCCTGCTTGATAAGCGGCGCTGAGACGTTACGTGCCCGGCTAAAAGAGAAGTAACGTGTCACATTGTCAAAGAGCTGCGCCAGCGTGAGCACACAGAGCGTTTGGCAGACATAAAGGTCAAAGCAAAGCAGAGCAGATTAGTTCAGCTGAAGGGGCTCAACAAGAGAAGAATTTTGTCACCAGGGAGTCATGAGTAGATGGAGTTCTGAGTGTGTGTGAGTGTATGTGTGTGTGTGTGTGTGTGTGAGAGAGAGAGAGAAAAAAAGGAAGGAAGGTTGAGTGTGAGCCAGTGTCACAGACAATGGAAAAATAATGCCAGAGCATTGTGTGTATCTCTACATTCTGTTTTGTTTCTTGGCTTGTAAAGACTGCACACCTCAGCGCATTTTGCCACAGCATGAAGACACCAACCAAAAGCTTCAGTCAGACAACAGATCTGCACTTTAACAGAGCAACATTTGGTAACGCCAGGTTCACACTGCACGATTATGGCCTGACTTGGATGATGTAGGGTGTCCCTTTGGGTGTCGTGCATAGAAGTTGATTGTTTTATCTCTGAGCATTTGGGGTGCTTCACAACATCCTGACAGAGCAAGCTTTTTTTTTTTTTTTTACTGCTCAACTGTGTACACCTGTAAACACGAGTAGAACAAAAGAGGAGTGAAGTTGGTGGTGTAACTTGGTCTAACTGTGAAATGGAATAGACAAATCAGTATTGCACATACTGCTTTAGATGCCATCGTCAGTTTACATTCTTTTCCTGGATGTCAGCGGTGCCTTCTGCCCGATGACATCATGCGCGTCGTGAAAGAGGTCAAGCATGACTGACTGAGAAGCAATGTGTAGTCTGTCATGTGTCTCAGTCACGAAAAGGCACTTTATGATTTCCTAATGTAACACAGGGACCATCATAACACGCATCATCTGAGCCTGACAACGCTATGATAATCACTCTAACAAATGTAGATTGACGTTTAATTAAATTTTAACAAATTATGAATAACTTAACAAAAATGAGATAATATTGTTTACTAATTATCAGTTATGGTATAATTTATGTTTCTGTCATTAATTTGTGCCACAAAAGAAATAATTTTTTTAAATTCTTTATAGTAATATGCATGTTGCATGTATGTATGTTAGCTGGTAAGAAGCAGTAACAGTTGCATTTTAATTGCAACGGCACATTGTCAGCACAACATTTAATATCCTACATTATGTGTTTGTTAATTGTTACCAAATGTTATTGTTGTTTTTGCCATAAAGATTTCATCCCTCATTAGTGAGTTCATTCTTCCTCCCAGGGTGCCAAATTCTGCGCCTTTAAGGTCACAGGTGTCGCACAAGGTGATCTTTAGCATATTAGCGTTCTATGTGAGACCTGCATTTTCTACCACATTTGTAAATAAATACCTAACCAGTACTGTAAAAACATGATATGAAATAGTGTTTTAAAATCATAATTATGAGATAATGCCCAACAGACTAATGGAAAATAATTTCTTCCCCTAGAGTCCTCCCGTTTTTCAGATTTCAGCATTAAAGTCATCTGTTAACAATGTCTATGCATCCAATGTTAAACAGTAAAGAAATATTATTGATTATTAATTTTGCACACTTCATTTTCCATGTTAATCAAGCAAGTTTGAAAATGACCAATCGCAGTACAGCCAGTACCGTGAACAGCCATCCAGATAACATGTATAGATGCACTTGATAGTATTTCTTTTTTACCTTTTACAAAGAACATCATTTTTACAATAAACATCCAGATAATGTTCACAGATAATTTACAAACCAATCATTAACCAGTTCGTCAAGATTAAAAAACAAACTATAGACTAAAATTAACAAACAATAATTGTACCATTTATTAACAATAGTTTTCATAAAGTGTTACCTAACGTTATAGTATAGCAGAGACAGACTATTTTCAAGTAAGCCTCACAATGCAGAGCAAACGGTAAGAACACAAACACAGTCATCTCTCAGGTATTTGTGAACTTCATGATTAAGAGTGAGTCTGCTCCCAGACTGGATCAATCAGAGTGGAGCTCAGTAGTAACTCAGTGTTGCTTTGCTTTGAAAAGGGCCAAACAAGAACTAAGGCATTTTGAAAAAGAACACGCAGAGTCTACAAAATCTCCAAGAATTAACAAGATGTGATACATGAATCAACCAAGTGCTTCAAAAAGGAAACGATAATCAAAGAATCAACCATAAAGGTCTCTGCGAGACTGTACCGCTTTGAGCTGTAAAGGCTAACATGCTCAGAGTGACAAAGTAAACAGGCTTACCATTTTATATCTTATTGCTACCACTAAACTAACTACCACTAAATAAAAATATATCAGAATGAGATAAGCTAAAGGCACTGGAGTTGAATGTTTTCCTGTTTGGTTAGTTTTCAGCATCAAACCTGCTGTGCTTGGTTAGGTATACAAAAAGGTCATGGTTTGGCTTAAAATACACCATTTCAAGAACATCTTGATGCATGCTCAATAATCCAGGTAAGGAAATCTCAGAAAGTTGATTCTGTTCATCTAGATGCAGCGTTTTCAGTGGGAGAAGTGTTTAATCACTCGTCTGAGTGACTTCTTTAGTCTCTTGAGCATATTATCTTTCTTATGAAGTCTAATTCATGCAATTTGGCTGCATGTTTCTTTCGTTACCATCTTTTCAATTTGTTTATCCAAATAGGTAAAAATTCCATTGAAAGGGTGGATGTATCCCTGTGAGCCAAACATTCAGGCTTCAAATGACTTTAAATGCTCAGTTTCACATAGTTTATTTTCTACTCTTGGATATGTATGACATCATAGAGTGGGGATATCCCTAATATGGACACCTCGGGCACAGAAGCTCCACCCAACTGCTGTTTAAACTTGAGGGGCAGCCAATCAGAAGAAAGTTGGCTTAAAGGGTAACAGGCTAAGACAGCTTGTTTCACACAGAACTGACATGTCTACTTTAAGATGAATGAGGATCATTTTTATCTGTGAAAACTCCAAAATATTTTCTCCAAATAAATCAATTTCACTGTAAGAGACGAGCCTAAATATTTTTATTTTATAATCTTTAAAAGAGGAGAAGAATTTAATAATCATATTATACTTAAATCTGAATTTAAATCCTTAAATGATTGGGTATTAAGCCTGACTATATCTGAGTACTAACCACTTGTTTCCCTTCAGACTCACCAGCTGGCAGAGGACCATAGCACAGGCTTTTCTGCAAAGAGCCTCCTGTAACGTGACACTGGCTGAGCTTTAAATGTGTCGTTTAGGGCCTGAGTGCAGAGAGGAGGATGAATGTGTCTGACCAGTGAGCGTGAATAATGACCCTGTTTGTGTTTGTGGACTAACGGACTATCTGTGTCCTGCAGGACTGTGGCTCCCTACTCTCAGAGGGGGATAACCAGGGCTGCTACCCACTGGATGGACACGTCCTCTGCAAAAACTGTAACACCAGCCGTATCCAGGCCCTCACCGCCAAGGCCACCACTGACCTCTGAACAGCTCCACTGTGATATCCCAGCCCTCGCTCGCTCTTTTGTTTTTTTGCAAACATCCACAAAAGCCTGCATTCCTCATTTATATATATATATATATGCCTCTATATAAATGTTCACCCTCAATAACAAAACACAGCATCACACATTCACACGCTCACATATAACTATTTACTCGGTACAATCACTGCAGAAGAGTTTTTCTTATTTAACTGTTTTCCCTTTTTAGCTTAGCATAAAGCCAGGAAGACATGCAACAAGCAACTGCTCTTCCTCTGTCTGAAGGTTAAAAAAAAAAAAAGTGTCTTCCAGGATCTCTAAAGCTCACGGAAAGAGGGTTTAGTTATTATTATTATATTTCATTATTTTATTGTAAAAATACTAAGCTAGCTGGTTCATCATTTAACTCTAAGCCATAGAGCTCTTAAGCATTTCCTACAATTTTGCACTGCTGCTTTAAATCCAAATCCGTCTACATTATGCATCATCACCCAGTGTTATTATCTCATGTCATATTTATCACCACCACACATCTTTTAACCAGGGTGCACATGCATGCATAGACCTAAATTTTTCTCTCTGACGGGTTCTTATGATCTAAAACACCAGCAGGACATGATATAATATAATATGTTTACTGTGCAGGTGAAGTTGTGGATGGATGTCAGTGTGTGTGTGACTGTAGCTTTAGCAGTATTTAGGAAAAAACATGTTTTTTTTTATTTTTTCTGCAGCACAAATCCGAGTACAGTACACAAGATGGGATAAAATTACCCAACGAAGGCTTTCAAAACAGTTCTGCATAGCTGATCTCCAAAAAATCAATCTAAACCACCATGTTTCGTGTATTTCCACATTATTTACAGTAAACTGCTCTGTACCACAGGAACTACAAACAGTTATTCCCACTGTCAAGAACAAAAAACTTCTTTTAAGCGCAATCTTTTCCTTTCAGTTGGATATTCTTTCATGCGTACGGTTGATTATTTTCCATTTGGCCTGAGCAGCACAATCATATAAATACAACCTTGTACTGAGTTTAATTCTTTTTTTTCCAGTCTATAAATATGTAACTTCCCCCTTTTTAATGGTCATAGACGAAAGCAGTGATTGTACTATAAGCAGTCTCACAGAAATAAAGGATATTCCATGGCTATGCAATTTTTAATGTTAATTGCATTGACACTTTATGAGAAATTTTATGATTTAAGGAAATATTGTATGTGTACAGATGCAAGCATAAGTGGCCTTATTTTAACCCCTTTAATCAAACTTACTGTGGGACTTTGTGTGTCCCTGTGATTTATGTCATTATTGATTGTTTCATTAACTCTCATCTTTTACTTTTACTCTTTGTTTCAAAGTGTGGGCAAAGAAGGGACCATGAGAGTTTCCCCAAAAATGACTTGTTATTATTTGTTCAATCCAAGAGCGATGGACCAGAAGATTTAGAGTTTAATTTAATGGTTCATTCCAATGCTACAGCAGTACTAAGATTACAATTTCTGATAGTGAGTTAAAGGTACCTTGTGGAGTATGACTTTACTGTTTACCACAAAGAAATGCAAAACAACAAAAAAAGACAATCAAAACACAAAAAAGATGACAGGCAAGGAAAATGCCTTCAAAAAAGACCACAAAGAGGCACACAGTGTCTACACTGAGATACAGAGTGACATAAAACAACTACAAAGACAAAGAACACGACAAAGAGGCACACAACGATGACAGAGATACAAACATTCCAGCAAAATTATATAAGATAAATATAAAGACTGTAAAGAGATGAAAAATGACAGAGCTCCAAAGAAATTAAAAACAACTACTAAGAAACTACATATAGCTTAAACAGGATATGCAGAAAAAACTACAAATAAATGCAAAATGCCTTAAAAAAAAAAAGACCACAAAGACACAAAATGGCTATACAGATATACAAAAATTTTAAAAATAAAAAATTATTCCCCCCTCCAAAAAATAAAAATAATTGAAACACGCAATATGCCTTTTGAGAGATGCAAAATGACAAAAACAACTACAAAGAAGCAAAAAAAATTTACATTAAAATAAAAAAAACTACAACGAAACCTAACATAAAGACTAAAGACTAAAGCAAGATGCAGAATTATGACAACCTGACAGAAAACACCTAAAAAGGCAAAACAAAACAAAAAATGAGAACAGATAGATGAAAAAAGACCAAAAAACTACAGACAAAAAGACCAGAGAGTGATGTGAAACAACTGCAGTGAAGCAAAAAATGAATATAAGGAGATGCAAATGACCACAAATATGTAAAATGACAACAAATAAATACAAAGCACCTGCAGAGTGGTGTAAAAAAAATGTATGTTAAGAGACAAAATAACAAGGAGACATAAAATGCACAGTTTGTAGTCTTTCTGTACTTTGGGGTGGGGGGCGTTAACTGTTTGAGTCCCGGGAGGAACAAACACATGACAGACATTTTCTACAGTTGGTTTCACATTTTTCACTTTAGAAAATTGTGCCAAGAGCCATACACTGATACGTAGCCCACAAAACCAGTGAAGAAGAGTATAACCTAGTGGAATGTGAGATATGAACATTCATTTCTGTTTTATCACAAGAACAGTATGGACTGTATGATTGCATTTTGGCCAAAACACTGAAACTTGATGTTGATTTGTTTATAGGAAATCTCCACATGGTACTTTTAAACTTCAAAGTCGACATAATGTACAAATACAAAGTAGTAATGGTTTGCCAGTTTATTAGCTAGAGCAGTTTACAGTCAGCCACATAATACGAGACAGAGTAGTCCCGCGGCTCGTTCAGAGAGGCTGGGTTTATTCTAACTTTCAGAGAATTCATATATCTCTTCTTTACTGTTTTCCTCATACAATAAGTAGTGCTGTGTATCGCCTCTGATCTCTATTTACTGCATCAGATGTAATCAGTGCATCCTGTTACAACAGCAGAGTTGGCTGTGGCAGTGTTTTAACCAGGGTATCACTTTGTAAAGACAACTGTGCTAATAAGATAAATGAAGATTCACCAGACCTTTGCTGTGACAGATTTTTTTTTACTTAACAATAGACAAAGCTTACTATTTGAGGTATTTAAAATTGAGAAGGTGGAAGCTGGTTAGGCAGTTCATATTTGGTACTTGCTTACATGCCTGCAGCAGGAACTGGGCGAGGGCTGGTTCTCAAAAAAGGTTAGGCAACATAAACTTCATATCCTTAGGAAATTTTCCATCAATATTTGGAGTGCATTGCTGTAGACAGCTGGTTCATCGGTCATATACAAAACCCCCAAAATACAGGATTTCTACAGTTCAGTAAGTAGCGAGTGCACTGCTTGAACTAATTTGTAATGTGTCCTAAAGATCTTTTAAAATGTCTCCACAGTGTCACAGAACTCAGGCTGTTTAGAAGCAATATTTATAGTCATCTTGAGCATCACAGTTTAATTAATTAGGAGGTGATTAAAAGAGCTAAAGCTGTGACAGTCAGATCTTTTATTCTCTCTAGTAACTGAAGATTTATTCTCATTTACCTCTACTACTTTGGAAGAGAGAGAACACTGTGAACTTTACATGTGGTAATGGAAACACAAGTTGACCTGCAGTTAATGCAGCACCAGCTAACCTGCAGCTCGTCTGTAGTGGATGTTACTGCTGCATGTTTCTCTCACAGCCTTCATCTCCAGGAGTCATTTTTGTGCTGCATTATTTAAACTTGTGATCATTTGTTTATTTTAGGCCTCTGTTAGCTACTGTAACAGCTGCTACTCCATTCATATTTTAACAATACTTAATAACAGAAAATACACATCCATAATGATATATGTCTACGTAGAGAATGTGTATTTTTATGTTGAAAATATGATGGATGACAGATGTCAACATAAATGCCAAAGCAAACGTCACAGTGTGACAGAGATGGTGCTTTTAACAGTTCAGCTCTTCAGTTCAGTTAAATCAGAAATTCTTTCAGATCTTTGGTGCGTGTATGGGTTGAAGTGACAATAGATACAAAGACTGGATTGCCCCCCATTTAAAACTCATCCACTGTCACTGGGCTAATAAGTGTGCAGGTTTTGTTTCAGTTGGTGTTATTTCTACTATGTAAGAATGTCGCTTTTGAACCTTCTCAAGTTCAAGATCCCTCTCCATCGAGTGAATGGCCGTCCAAGCTTCACTCTTGCTTTGCTTTTAGTTTCCTTTGCTCCCTCTCATCGCCTTCTCTGCCTCCCTCAAACAGTGGAGCTCATGTTTTGCCGGGAAGTTTCCAGAGTTATTCCAGCTGTTCCACAGACCACCATTTCAGCTACTCATGAAAATCTACTGATAGCTGCAAGGAAAACAAAATTACTGCCTCCCTGTTTGAGTTGCCCTTCCGAACTTTTATTTTAACAGGAGTTTTTGTAACCGGAGGCAGACAGAATGAACCAGTCTGCAGTGTCGGTGTTATTATTCTATAGCCATCTACATATTTCATTAAACATTTACATCAGAACTTTTCTGTTGATTGTTTAATGATCAAACATAAACTTCTATGATGTGACATATCTTGCAGCCCGCAGATATTCATGCTTAAAACAAGCTGTTGGATAGAGGGAATTTAATGCCATTCATTTAAAAAGAAAACTTTTTGACAATGTACAAACTCTGCTCAACATTCACAATTGTTTTTTTAACTGTTGATTAAATGGTGTAAGTGAAAGGTGACTCTCATAGTGACATACCAGCAGATAACCATTGCCGTTTCCTTCATTTCATGGAGCATTTTAGCATCTTTCGGCTCATTGTTTTGGTTTTCAGCCCCAGTACTTTCATGCTCTCAGCCAGCAGCACAGTTTCTGTGAAGTAGCTCCAATAAAACCACTGCACTTTTCCAACAAGTCACTCTGGGGCATTTAGCTGCAAAACACGAAAATACTTCATTCAGGAAACCAAAACAGATAAAAAAGAAAATGAATGTTGGACTTCTGTGGCCTGGAATCCGACTCCAAACTACACTCCTCCATTACTGCTGGATGGTTGTTTGCTAATACACAGTATGGATTCTATAAATTAGGGTTAAGGGTTCAATTTTTTTAATTTTATTGTAGGCATGTTAGGATTAAGTATTACCTTGCCCTGTTTTTTACAGCAGAAAATGCAGCTGTATAATCGTGTGAAGGTCTTTAAACTAAAACGCTGCAAGCTGCTCATAACACAGTAAACAATATAAATAGTGATAAATAACTTTTTAAAATATTAAATTAAAGGTTTCAGTGATTTCTAATTGGCTTATTAGTGCATGTTTTCTACTCAGCATACCCTGGTCTGGTCCATGTGCACAGTTAAATCTCTGCTGCCAGTTGCTGATGTGCTGGAGCTGTGTCAAACTCCTGTTTTGGTTATTTTTATGAATAGTCTTTGAACACATTGCTCATCTTTCACGGGAGTACATATGACGCAAATCCTGTCATATATAGATATAAAGAAGACCGTTTAATGAGTGAATTTGTTCAGTGTATTTGTGTTGTCTGCTGTCGTCGTTGTAGCCCTGTCTATAAAGTGCCTTTGGCTGAGCAGTATTGAATCACCTTACTGTAGCTGTGTATTTCATGTTTCCATCTTCACCTCAAAGAATTTTACTTCTTTACCTGTTTTCTACCAAAGTAAATAAAGACGATCCCCTTTGTAGATGTCTCCATCAGGTGCTTAAGGCTGCAGCCGCTGAGTTTTAACTCACCTCGTATAGCCCGAGCTGCTGTTTTGAGTAAAGCATCTGTTCTTGATCTTCTGAAGGGGCTTGATGTAGTCTTTTTTTCTTTCTTCAATAAAAGCTTTGCAATAGCATCACGTCTCTGTGTCTTGCTTCCTTTTGCAGTATTATGTTTAATTATATGAAAAATCTTAAACCTTTCTTTCTGATTCAGGCCCGTCCACCCCCTCCCCCACTGCTGGTTTACACTTGCCCTTTCGGCTCCTGGTCCAGTGGATTGTCCAGGTAATGAGCTCCTTCTCTCTGTCTTCTGCTCGTGCAACCTGCTGGTGACTTCCTCTGCACTGTATCTGCAGATGAAAGAGATTTATTCCCAACAACTAAAACCCATCGCTACTTCACTCTCTCTTCAGCAGTCTTTTTAAAGCCCTTCAGTAACAGCAAATGCCCCACGCTTACACAACCCCGATTCATTTCTTCATGTCTCCCCAACCAATCTTTAACTGGAATCACCAGCCTAATAGAAATCCTACATTTGCAACAGTCTTTTGTGTATAACTGAGACTGTGGTTTAATTACACAGATCCAGTGTGTCAGTCTTCTCTTGTGTATTTTTTCTCTCTCTCTCTCTCTCTCTTTTTTAGGGCCACAATCAGCAAATGCACTCAACTATGAAGTATGCTTACTGCTGGGATCAGCTTGATGGAGTTAGAATAATTTAAAGACCTTTTTTTTTCTTTCTGGACTGCCACCTTTCCAGGACCTGCTTGATTTAATCCTTTCAATTTGTCATCTTTACTTGTATGTGCTGCAGATCAGCAGTAAGTCACTGAGCATTTCATTTCCTTCTTGCAGATTGCAAAATTGAAATCAGAAATGGTACAAATGGGCAAAGTGATCTCTGTCTGCAACACTAGAAGACGACCATTTTTTGGAATGCGGGGCTTCTTCTGGTCACTGACTACTGATGTGCATGAGAATGTGAAATCAGACAGAAGCTGTTTATCCACAGCTGGCCTGATGCTTACAGTAAATACTGTGGTTATATCATCGGCTTGTTTGCTCTCCAGCTCCTGACGTGAGCTGTAAACTGGAGAGTACGTACTCATCCCCCCATTTTCTCTGCTAGTAAACTGAAGAATTTGACATGCCAGCAGTGTGGAGATTTCCTCGTAATTTTTTCCTAAATATGCTGCAGGCGATACTGTTTGTGTGTGTGTGTGGGTGTGTGTGTGTGTCTGAGGGGGAGCGAAGGCCCCCCAGCAGTTTAACCGAGGACTTGCTTTACTGCACATAAATCTGGTGTTTACAAACAAATTGATGAGTGATGGGCCCTCCAGCCAACATGATGTACCCTCCAATTTCTTCTTCTGCATAAAAAATCCGGCGTCAAGTCTCCGGGGGCCAGCTCCAGCATTTTTGAATGTCTTCTTCTAATACGCAGAATTGTGGCCTGATTTATTTACCGGGAAGCAGAGATGAGCATGAGGGAGCAAAATGGGCCGCTATCATGCATAATCTTGCACACTCTTGATTTAAATGAAGCTGTCATATGGTCAGATTTACATAACATTACAATGTGGGCCGACATCACAGCGCTCTGAGCTTAATGTTATTAGCTTTAAAGTGAATTCCCACTGTGCATTTGCATCAAGAGCATTGATTTTGTGTGTCCTTGACTTGGCTAAAGGCAGTGATGTAATCACTGAGTCAGTGTTGCTCTTGGTAAAACTTTGACAGATCACTCTGAGACACAAATCCAAGCCATCCCAGTGTGCACGCTGAAGGAAACCATTATTAGTGCCTTTTCTTGATCTGTAACTGGCTGCGAGCATCCAAGGACTGGCCAAGGTGGTCGCTGGGTTCGAGGGTGCCGACCATCTTTGTGAAGAGAAGCTGCAATTTGAGGAATTAATGCAGCTGTTTAAAAGACTCTATTAAAGCTGTGGAAAATATCAAAGCTTTCTCACAAGACAACTTTTCCCTCTGTCGATGTGCCTTTTTTGTACAGCAGAAGTCTGACTGTTGCATGACTCATTCATGAATGAACAATAAGCATCTTAAGTGCCATTATCCATGCGGCAGAGTTTCTAAAACAACTGCAATCATGTAAAATGGAAACTTCTCCTCTGGCGGTAACTCTGTTGTACAAGCATCACTCAGACTCGTTTATATCTCCTCTGTTTGTTTCCTCTAATGCTCTGCTACTGAGCAGCACTGCACTCCAGACTGAAAGTCTTTTTGTTAATCCATTAACATTTAATACTGCTCACCAAATGTAATTTTTAGCTGAAAAAGGTTCAATAAAGTACTTCTGTGCTGCTAAACAAGAATAAGAGTCCTTGTGTTAGGCTATGAACACATCTTATTAACTTATTAGCAATAATACATCTGATAAGTTGGGAAGTGAACCCATTGGTTCGCTATCACAATGTTGTAAAGCCTCAAGCTGAGTGTTTTGGTCATCTAGCTTTTTGAAACCAAACATCGCCAGCATGGGGAGGGACACTGCACGCTCATATAGCAGCGGCTTGTACCTTCATTTTTTACTCAAAAGCTGAACATAATTTAAAATTATGTTTTCTGGGTGGCGTGGTGGTTAGCACTGTTCCCTCACAGCAAGAAGCTCCTGGGTTTGACTCCACCATCTGGCTGGGGCCTTTGTGTGTGGAGTTTGCATGTTCTCCCTGTGTCTGCGTGGGTTCTCTCCGGGTACTCCGGCTTCCTCCCACAGTCCAAAGACATGCAGTTAGTGGGGTTAGATTAACTGGTGATTCTAAATTGGCCATAGGTGTGAATATGTTAGCCCTGCAACAGGCTAGGATAGGCTATAGCCCGCCTTGCAACCCTGAATTGGATAAGCAGAAGAAAACAGATGGATGGATGGCTGTTGTATTCAATTGATGCAGTTTATTGAAACTATGATATATTCCGTGATACTGATGCTCAGAGTTGATTACTGAAAAAGTCATAATTGCAAAAAATTTCAAATTTCAACCCACCTGTACTCAGAAAGAAAAAAAAATTGCATGGCCTCATTAAATATGCTATTTATTGTTTATTTTATTCTATTTTTTTTCTTTGGTTCATGTTATATGGAATGACCCAATTTTTGCAAAAGGCTTAACCTTAACCTTTATCTCTGCTGTGTGCACATCAGGACACAAACTCAAGGTAATACAGGCACAGTGACAGCATCTTTTAAAAATAAATGCTTAGAAAACATTTGAAACTTAGACTTCACTCTGCAGAGTCCACCCACAAGACATGTTCTGATCCAGAGGTTACAACAGCATTTCATTCATCAATTTAGACCCCTTTTTTGCCACTTTTAATTATAGCTCTTGCAAATCAGGCCAATAACAGAAGCACGGAGGTCATCTCATTAAAATGTACTTACACGTTGTGTTTCCCCAGGGCTTTTATTGGAGCCCATACATTATATTTTGGATGTATTTTTATTGTTCTTATCCACATGTAGTTTCCTTCTCCTCTTAGTGTTTCTCAACTACTCACCAATTTCTGATTTTATAGGCTGGAAAATGAAGTTGACCTCTTGACATCACAGTAAACGGCAACAAAAGCAGAGAGGTTTAACTTGAAATGTAGTTTGACCTTATTGACTGCAGCTGTGAGCATGCCAGGATTTTCTGTTATTACTTTAAACCCAAACATGATATCAGATCTGTGAACCTGCTCCTTTTGTTTAATTCACAATGTATGTTTTCTAGTATGAAAGGGTAATGATGCAGTTGCTGTTTGTTGGCCTGTGCCACTCAGTCACCCACCCCTCACAGTCTATCAGGCTCACACTGAACCCACCGAGTCGAATCCATTTATATGCAGTGCAGAGGGAAGCGTTCAGATCCGGATAAATCCTCAGACTTTACTGACTTAATGTAGGTGCGTTTCTCCAGCTCCACTGAAAGGTAAAGCAGTTCTCATGATTTAAGGCGCTCTTTGAGCTGTCACCTCTTGACCTAAGGGTAAGCGGCAGAGAGGCGTCCGTGGATTTAATGCAAAACCTTGTGTCTCAGTGTGAACTTTCATTCTCACACTAAAGCAGGCCAACTGATTAAGCCAGCTGAGGAAATCTGAATGCTGGAACGGTGGGTGCAAAATGAAAACCACTTTCTTGTTTCCTTGACAGTTGGTGGGATCGTTGAGTGCTACCAATTATACTTTAAACTCCACAGATAAGATTTTAATAGGTACGGAGCCGAGTGTTTCCATGTGAACCAGACATGCTTTTTGTGCTTACAAACAGGAGTGTGTTATATCAGATAACGATTTTATTTGGGGAAAAGATTCTGGTACTGTATAGGCTGGTGATTCCTAGCTATTTTTGTCTGATGTACCCCCACATAGTTGATGTCACCTTTATTAAAAACCTCCAGTAATGTTCCTGATATGTTCATCTGAGTCAGAGGCACTGACGTCAAAGAAGTGGCCACTGATTACAGCTAGATTGGCCAGAAAAGGCTCTGGTGTTCGAGGGAGCTCTGAATTCAGGAGATATTTTAAATGTATAGATGTTTGTGTTTTTTTACCTTTTCCAAAGCTGCTCTCGTAAACACAGTAATGAGTCCACCAAGCATCCATAACCAAAGTATCAAGTAACACAAAAAAGCTCACAAACACAAATGCACAAAACAGAGAAAAATTATACACTGAGCACAGTCACATTTCTTTATACATTTACCTAAACATGTACCTTCTCATATGAACGTTGGTGTATGCTCTTTTAAACTATAATTTTTTTTAAAGCCACCTTACTAATTACTAGTTTAATTTCCCATTATTTGAATGCAAAAAAAAAAAAAAAACACTAACACACAGCTTCTACATTATTTATTTTATGGGTAATTTTTTCTATAACTTGCACTTTAAGTTGCAGGGTTTCATTTTTCCCACCTTCTTTTTTTCTGAATAAATCAAATCTGGGGCTTGTGCTTAGAGCTAAGCCCCCTTTATAGACATGAACATTAGATTCTAGTTAAATCAGCATCACAAAGTACAACATCAGGAGGAGGATGGGGTGGTTGAGAGATCGACAGCAGATAACATCACTGGCATGAGCATGATGGTCAGACAGTTATTAGTTGTTGCACTCTGAATTTAAATGTCTTGTTCTGTTTTTGTTTTTGTTTTTTACAGTTAAGTCGCATAGATTATATCAAGTTTGCATTCTTACACCTATCCATTGCTTTTAACTATTTTAAATGTCATTTTTTCTTTTTTGAGTGGACCTATTAGCGTTTCCCTATTTGCTGTGATATACAGTTTGTACTGTTCCAGTGTTGGATTCTATTTTAAATGTACAGTAATCCCTTTGAGCAAAAAGCTCAAAGCTGCAGACTCCTCTAAACACGCAGTTTCACTGTGTTATCTGCTCTTGGATCTGTGTGATGTCAAAGACAGTGGAAATCCCAAATATGGTCACCTCAGGCACAGCTCAGGCTGTAAGAACTGAAGCCCCGCCCACCTGCTGTTCAAACCATCTGTTTGTGAGAGGTAACCAATCAGAACAACATTGGCTTAAAAGGGGAGGAGCTTAAACAGCTTGTTTCAGCAGAGGGTGAACTGAGAGTCTGCACTAAGGAACAGTATAAAATAAAGATTGTTTTGAACTGTGACTCATGCAAAGCTGTTCTGGTACTCCAAGAATAAAATATGGAGCTGGACATGAGCAGAATAGCTCTCCTTTAACCGTTTATCTATGAAGTTTGTTTGTTTTATCCACTATTTTTAGATAATCACTTTAACTACTCTTCCAGCTATTTAAATTCACAGCCGCTTTATTAAGTACACCCCTGAAATCTAATGTGATGCAAAACAACAGCTCTGCCATAAATTCTGCTTTTAATAAGTTTTTAATGTTACATACTGTATTACACTTGATAGAGTTTCTAATATTTTCCTTCATTATGTATGTTAATGTGAAGCACAAAATATTAGGAGAACTTCAAGGAAACTATTTAAACGGTTCATTCAACGACTAATTATTTAAAAATTCTAAGCATTACTTATAGCTAACAATCTATTTGTTGTTATTAGCTAATTATTTCATGTTTTTATGCATCAGCTGAACCTTAGCTAGACATCCTTGATGTCTGTGCTGGCTCACTGTCTCATTTCCATGCATTCTGAGCGACACCGTCAGGTTTTACAAGGCTAAAATTGTATTATACTGTGCAGCCAGCCTAATGTGGATAGTTTTTATAGAACAGTGAATTATGCAAATCAGTTTCTGTTTTTATAATTTTTTAGTTGAGCTGTTCCACAGTCTTTCCACATAAGCCTAATCATCTCCAGAATTAAATCCCCGGGTAGACAGCAGTGGTTCATGTTTGCAGCAGACACTTTTTAAAATTTCACAAGTTTTAAAACAGTTTTATTTTTCAGTGGGCAGCATATTACGGACTCATGTTTATTGATGTTATCTGGACCTTTGCAAAGCTCAAGTCAACTCTGGAAATACAAATAAGGCAATTTTGATCATTTAAAAAAAAGAAGAAGAAGGTCTTATACTTTTGCCTGTGGTAATATGCCAGAGAAACTACCCTTTCAGTGAAGCCCACATACACCCATCCAGCTATCTTTTTCTTGGCTCACGAACTTTTGGTGAATGTGTTTGAGGTGCCTGACTCCTCTCAGAATTCAAACCGTGCTGGAAACTTTAGACGTCAGAGTTTAACTGTTAAGCCCAAATGATGAAATGAGATGCCTCTTGATCACTCCTACCTTATTTTTGTATTTGAATTTCTCTCTTAACATATCACCCATGTGATAATTACTCTTTAACAAGATATCATCAAATTCTAAAATTATCCCAAGCTAATGCCTTTCTTTCAGCTATAGAAAATCAGTCCCGTCTTTGTACTTTTTTTCATCTAAGAGGCTTTTAAAGTACAATATATGGATTGTGCATGAAATTTGCATGAAGATGGACTAGTATATCTTACTTGGCTGCACTCCTTTCACGACACTGTTGAATAAAAGAATCTTGCAAGACGGTCACACACCCAGATTAAGAATTAACAAGTGTACAGTATCCATCTGTTATTTCCAGTAAGGCTTAATAATGTGAACTTTTACTAAAGTAAATGTTTAAATCAATGAAAGATTGAACAGCTTTGATGAATTCGCAGTCACTGTAATACCCAAGACATGTCTGTATGTTTTGTAAAATTAAAATAAGAGGGTGAAGGGTAGAGAGAAATTGGCTATACCCATGTGGCCTCAATAACTTACACTGCTAGGAAAAAAAGAGAGAAAGAATAGGTTTTTTTTTTTTTTTTTTTAAATCCCAGGACTGAGAATTATTTGATCACACATAAGTCCAGCCACAAATGCTATTAAAACTTAAAACTGGGATCCTTTGGACACAGAACAAAGGCAATGGAAACATAAGTGATAAATTATTCACATCAAACCAGTCGCCCCTCCCTCCCTCCCTCATCACTGTTTTGCTCAGACACTCCAAACTCATCCAACTCCTCCTCCTTGGCTTGAATTACTGAAGACTTCAGATGTGTGAACCACACCTCAGATCTGTCATAAAATTCATATGTTGGTTCCTTCACTGTTTTTCTACGCTACTGTTGAGATAGTGCAGCTTTGTGCCTTTTGTTGCTGTAGTCTGGTCAGGAGCTTTGCATGTTTTTGGTATTTTTGGGTTGGGTTGATGCACAACTCAAACCAACAACTTTCCTGTTTGCTTTCACTACAGTCCAGAGTGAAACATTTAAAAACTATATTTTAGAACATATTCCATGGACTTCAGTGATCTTTCTTGATGCAGCTTAAAGTTTTCACCAATCTATTAAATATTTTAACATCTACTTGATGGTTTGGCCCTAATTTATTTTCATTTTGGCACAAAATCCTTTTTTGTAATTTGAATCGTTGTGACTTTTTTCTTTTTTTTTCCTTTGACTCTGGTTCAGTGGTTCTAAAGGTTTTTTTGGCACAACAAAGGAGCTTCCCCATTTCACAAGTTTCAAAAAAGCTTGTGAAATGGGGAGGCTCCTTTTTTTTTTTTTTTTAAATTAATTAACAATTAAAACAGAATCCAAGTTGAATTTTAGCTAAATAAAAGTCAGCCTGATAGTATTTACTATTTTATTTCAGTTTTTGTATTTAACATCTTTGTGCAAAGGTCAGACATTTTACATGCACTTGCTCTCATGAACGCAAGAGGTTGCATACCGAACTGTTTTTCTGGGCGAGCTGGTACCAATGCACTGCATTGTGCTATGCTTTATGGATCAAAGTTTGCAAGTTCAGGTAGTCAACTCGAACTGACCTGCATCATATACATCTTAAATATGAGGTATGTAAGTGTGTATGTATGACCAAAAGGTTCTGTCAATCACACGGCCACCTTCTTGTGGAACTCTGGGCTGTTTACAGCACTGCAGATAATTGTAGGTCGCTCCATAGAAGTCCTGTAACGTCTCCTTGCACTCAGCAACTGGACCTCTTCCACTGTGTCCAAACAGAGATCATTTTCTTTTTCTGGAATTGAACAAAGTCACACGAAGGCCAATAAGATGAGTATTCCAGGTGTTGAGGGAGGATTTTCTGGGTGCCCAAAAAAGGGCCATACTTTAAACTTTTGATGGTCTCACCCTGGGGGATGAATTCATGGTGCACAACCTGATGAATATTGAATAAAAAAAGGACATGAATTCTGCTGGTCACACCTGCCTTGATGAACCGCCTTTGGGCTTGGACACTGTGGACTGCTATGTTGGAGCTAGAGACATGAAATTCAGGTAAGTTTGAAAAAACTTAAAGCCTGCCTGCTCTCTTCACAAGTTTGAGGTCTATGGCACAATCACAGATTACGCAGTACAAGTGACAAAATCTTTACAAAAAAAAAAAAAACCACACTGGAAGCTGTCTGGACATGCTCGTGAAGATGACTTTGAATAGGAGGACAGCCAATTTTAATTCATGTAAAGCTCTGAACCTCCCTCCAAATCTGGCAGCCTGTCGTGAAATTTCCCATCTCTCCCTCCAGCATGTCATTGGAGCCTGCTGTTTTAAGCTCTGTCTCTCTATGAGAAACACTTGTTTGTTGATGAGTTGTGAACCTAAACACCGCAGACTAACTATATTCTGCTGCTGTAATTCCTAATTTCAAACCACGTAATATCTGACTGAATTTATATAATTGTTATTTTATAACATTTATTTGCTCATTTTGCAACACCACCTCCACCACTTGTTTGTTTTCATGTAGTTGTGGATGTCAATATACAATATATGCTTTTTGTCATTTCAGTCATTTGCTGAGAGTGTGTCCAGTTCTGTATTTGCATAACTTCCATAGGAAAAGTATAATTCAACACAACATTCAATTATCCATCTCTGACTGTAGTGTAACAGCACATTTAAAGCACATGAATTAAGCCGCACCATTAACCTGCTCTTAACGCTCTTCCTGTATCCTCTGTGAGGCCGAGGTCTCCGCTCCTGAATGAGTGATTTAAACTAACAGTGTTTTGTTCAGGCTCAACCATCTGTGATTAAGGGGATTTGAGACGGATTTTGTGGATTACCACTCCAACATTTGTGTGTAAACAGCTGAATGTCACAGGTTGTGTGTGCTATCATGACTGAGTCCATTCACAGAGTGGATTAAGTGAAAAAGCATCTACACAGTCCCACCATGCACCCTGCCAAACAGCTCCTGTAAAATGTAAAATACAAGATCTACACATTTCCTGCTGAGCTGCTTCGTGTGCTGCAGCTGTAGGAAATCATTGAGCATTTTCAGTGAAGTCAGAGTATAAAAAAACAGCAGCAGCAACTGTGAACTGAAATAAATTAAAGATAGATGCAACATACATATTCTTCTAATAAAGTGTAAGAAAAACATGTTGTGCCATTGACCGAAAGAAAATCAAATGAAGAGAAATGAGTCAGGCAAAGAAGCCAGTGTAAACAGTATAGTGTCTTTGTTTCTTTGAGCTTTTACTTCTTCCCCCAGTTCTGTGTGTTTTATGGTGTAATCAACATTATTGATCATGTCTCCAAGGCTTAGTGTAACAGTTGTGCAGTAATTGAACCACAGTTCAGCAGTCGAGCTCTCCTTCAATGTTTTCTCTCAAACTGAAAATGTCATGTTAGGTCTGCTTTTAGTGACTGTCAGCTGTAAATGATTTGCTTTAAGAAAAACTTCATCTTAACCTCTTTAAGGCCACTTCATTGTCATTGTCACCACTGTCACCAAAACCAAAAAAAGGATTTAAATAAAGCTCCACAGACCCTGTCAGTTTCCATAAAGGAAAAAAACCCAACAAATATTCGGATGGGAACAAAATGCAGGTTGTTCCTACGTTTAAATCAGTTTGTGCACACAGAGTCAGCACAGCAGACTAGCTTCCTCCCCAAAGCATTGAGCCTGCTACTTCACTGGACAGATCTTAAAGGGAAAGGTAACAAAAAAATCTGATTTATGTATTTAACATATTCTGCCCTGTGGTGTTTTTTATCCACCTTTATTGTTTTAGTGTTCAAAGCACAAAAAATACATACAAAAAACAGTGCAGTGGTCTTTTTTTCAGGAATCATAATCTGGTTCCTCTCAGAAATCCCAAACACCTGTTCTCAGTAGTTTAATGCAATAAGTAAGTAAAATATATTTATTTAGCACTTTTCAAGACAACGTGCTTTACAGAGATACAAGTAAAAACCAGCCAATGACAAGTCAAAATAGAAACATATGAACCAAGCAAAACAAAACAAAACACAAACACTACCCAAATGCCTGTCTGAACATGTGAGATTTAAGCTGCTCTACCGAACTACACCTGCCAACCATATCACTTGCGATAGCCGTCGCCTCAGCTGACCTGTGCTGTTAACTAGCTGCATGCTTCCTTTGGTTCTTGTAGACAACAGAAAGAAAATAGTTCCTACAATCACTCGCAAGTGAAACATTGTTAAAACACAAACTCAGACTTCAGTTTCCAAAAAGACAGAAACGGAACAGAAAGAACAGAACAGAAAGAAAATAGTTCCTACATGAAACCTCTCACAGCAAAGTTTGTAGTTCTTTTTTTGTTTTTTGTAACTCTGTCAGGATTTCAGGAAAGAGGTATTACTGATGAGTTTGTCAAAAAAATTATACTTTTTTTATTCAATGTATTTATTAATTTTTAAAATTTTCTTCAGATTTTTTATTTCCATCTCCAAAACTGGGTAACTCATACCAAAACATTCTAGGCAGGTAAACAATTATTCAGAGGAAAAAGTGAAAAATTGATTTTGGGATGAACCGCCCTCTAACATATTCAGATTTCCTGCGTCAGTCACTCACAAGTAAAACGTTGTTAAAACAGAAATTCAAACTTCAATTTCCAAATCTAACAAAGTTTAAATTAAAACAAGGTACAGCTTGTCTTCTGTGCTCAAATGAAGTCAAAAGACTTGAATGAGTATTACATGCAGTTAGATCGGCTCCTGTAGAGCTCACAAATTAACACGTTAGGTTTATTTTTCATGTAGGAGTTATAAGTTGTTTTTTTTTATTTATTTATTTAATTATGTGGTGAACCTCATTCAGATGACAGTACAAATCACTCCACTTATATGTCATTTCTGCCATTTTTCTTTGGCATAAAGATAACCTAGACGGCGACAGAGGAGCCATCAGACACTGGTTGACTCAAGGACTGCACTTAAGTACAGTATTATGGTTTGTTTTTTCCATGTTTCAATATTTTTATTAATTAATAGTTTTCAGAAGCTTAATGGAGCGAATGACTGCAAGTCTGCAACTGAAAATGGCCATTTTTCAACAGAGATGGAACTGGCTTATTGTAACAAAACTACTACTATTTATTAAACAAATATGTAGGACTGCTTTCTTGCATTTGTGCAATATCGCCAAAATTAGAAACATCCTGTCTCAGGGTGATGCTGAAAAACTAGTTCATGCATTTATTACTTCTAGGCTGGACTATTGTAATTCATTATTATCAGGCTGTCCTAAAAACTCCCTGAAAAATCTTCAGATGATTCAAAATTCGGCAGCAAGAGTACTGACAGGGACTAGAAAGAGAGAGCATATTTCTCCCATATTGGATTCTCTTCATTGGCTCCCTGTTAAATCCAGAATTGAATTTAAAATCCTTCTCCTTACATACAAGGTCTTGAATAATCAGGCCCCATCTTATCTTAAAGACCTCATAGTACCATATCACCCCAATAGAGCACTTCGCTCTCAGTCTGCTGGCTTAC
>VUQS01014649.1:3247-15319 GCA_015108495.1 Heterochromis multidens
TGGAGTGCTGCAGAAATGGTTGTCCTTCTGGACGTTTCTCCTCTCTCCACAGAGCAACGCTGGAGCTCTGTCAGAGTGACCATTGGGTTCTTGGTCACCTCCCTGACTAAGACCCTTCTATCCCGATCACTCAGATTGGCCGGTTTTGGAATAAAGTTGTAACATGACAAAATGTGGAATAAATGAAGCGCTGTGAATACTTACCAGATGCACTGTATATGCCAATTTACTTTAACACAGACTACATACACATGCAGCTGTAATGCTTCTTACTTTTCACCTGGTTTGTTCATTACAAAGAGATAGAGAGGCACAGTCACACTATTGTGGCTTCAGCCTTAGCTAATGTAGGGTGGCAGGTAGTAACATCTTAGAACCTACAGGTAATTGCCTTTGTATGTTAATCGAATAATATTTGTTTTACCGAGTAGTATTTCTGGTGCCAGCTAGCATGGGCAGCAAACTTTAAATGTCTAGTTGACTAGTCACACACAAGACAAGACAAGAAACTCTTTGGAGAAGCAGCTGAATGATACTGAGGGAAGCCATAGTGAAATAGGAAGGGCCAGGACTAGCTAGTTAGAAGTGGTTGAACTTTTAAAATAGAGAGCAGAATATTTACTAGCAAATGGCTTGTATATGGTATCATTCTCTTAGATAAAAAAAAGGAGTCACAAAATATACCTGAGTGGCCCAAGAAAAGTCTATGTGTGACAGACACTGTGCGCTGTTATTTTTATGTGCTGTTATGTGTGCAGGACCACCTGAGCAGCCCAGGAGACTGGAGCCTTTAAAAACATGCTCACGGCCAATCCGGGTTGGACTTTCAAAGAGAGCCAAGACCAAACACCTGCACCGCCCCCAACCCTATAAATGAACTTTAGACATGCAATCAAGGGGATGTGCGTGAGTGCAAACAGCCTTGTTTAAAGCTTTTTGATGCAGTGTTCAAGAACTAAAGTGTTATTTTCGGATTTGCAACATTCCTTTTTTTTTCCTTCTTCTAGTTGCTCTTGGTTTTTCCTGAGTTGTTATGGTTTCTATACATTTTAACTACCCCCTTATCCAAAGACGGTTAGTTCCACAAAATATCCTTTCATTTTATTTACATTCCTTCATAAAAGGATTCCAAGCAATCAGTGAACCACCCCCTGAGCCGCTCGAGTGCAGGGGTAAAGAGAAAGTACCTTGCACATGGACATCTTCTCAGTATTCATCCACTTTTCCTAGATGGAATAATATTTTTAATAAACTTTTTCTCAAATATTTATTTATTTTTTTATTAATCAATTTATTCATATGTAGTATTTATCTGTTTCCTTTTAGCCATGAATATGGTTAAAGATATTAATGCATTCTGTATTGTTTTAGTTTTATATTTTCATATTTATATGATCTAGTTTTGCAGTGTACACGAGACATTCATATTTTAATTTAGGTTTGTTACGTATAATTGGTCCTGAAGTGTTTTACTGTTAATGTGTTGATAAAATACGCTAATCTTTGTCTTTAGGGCAGTCAGTGTATGGTCTGTTATTTTTGCATTCTGTTGTTACCATTAAATAGGTTCATATGTTTACAGCTTATCCTTGATCAGTTCTCCTGTGAGTTCAAAAATTAAAACTGCCTGTTTGCCCAAGAATTAGATTATTTATTTATTTATTAAATATGTTTCTGATGTATCCACTATGCATGTCTGTATCTGTTGGAAAACACTGATCCATTTTGTACAGTGTTCCTTATTTTTACTGTTATTCCATCATTAAGTGGCAATTTCCTGCAGTGTTATTAAAAAACTTCTTAATCAGATTTTATTGCTTTTTTTTCTAAACATTACATTCTTTACGTTTCATTTTTTCTCAACAAATTGGCAAGCTTAGTGTCCTAAAACATCTTTTAAGCAAACTACTGGAGCACAACATAACAGTGAATATTAATGAAATGACTACACATTAATTCCCCTTATGTATTTAAATTCTGATTGTATTAAAGAAATGTAAGCGTTTGTTTCAGATAGAACAGGTAGAGAGCTACTGAATTCATTTTAACCCTGAGTCAGCAGCGGTTATACTGGCTGTAGGCAGTGGAAGTAACACCTCAGTTCCAAGTTAAACCAACAGTATCAAAAGTGCTCTTAAAGTCTGTTTACCTGCATTCACAGCTGCACATATGTGAAGTGAATGGGATTGTTTTTATTCTCAACTCAGACATTTCTTTAGAAACATTGAAGGAGTGTTAGCGGTACTTGGCTGCATCCATTTAAAGTAATAGCATATACACATTATGAGTGCTTACGTTTCAATTTTGTGTCCTATTTATTACAGCATTATTCCCTATGACAGAATTTAATACAGATTATCTAAGGCCTCCCACTTTAAAACCTAATTTGGTTCATTGCCTTAAAGTTCTCTTTAAAAAGAAGACAAATGAAAAAGTACAAATTATATGACACATTTCATTTTGTCAAGAGTAATCAGGACATTTCTCTTAAAATTAGCTCCAATTGTTCCTTTTAGTGTTAGCTGGCATCCTCTTGGTGTATTTTTTTAAGTAATTTGAACAGTGTGGTATTCGCTCCTGGTTTTTGAGATTTTGGAACACGTTTTTTTTTTTTTATGTTTTCATCACATCTCAAAATTGAAACGGTAGAACTTTTCTTCATTTTGTTTCAATGAGCAAGGTGCCTCAGCTGGCAGACAGGCAAGTACAAATCAAAAAGAAACAATGCCACGGTATGGCTTTCCAAAAATAATTGGATTCAGACGCTAAACATTCAATCTGCCTTTTTAATCAGGCACAGTCTGTGAAGGCTGTGGGTGTTGAATTAGATTTCTCTTTTTTTGGTTGTTGGTAATGATTTTGTCAGTGCTAGTTGTGTCTGAGCGATATTTGCCCAGTTTGTTTGCTGATTTGTTGCCGGCCCTAATCTTCTCATGGATATGGATACCCCCCCTCCCACATTCAGTTAAATTGTTTTTAATGACAGGTTGTTTTTTTTTTTGCCAACTTCTTAATGCATTATTCATATCTCAATAGCTATTATTCTAACAGCTTAATGTTCCATTTATTGTTTTCAATGATATCACATTTTCATCTCCAGTTGTTGCTATTTCATCTATAATTATTTCTTATTGATTACACACCAGCCAGTAATCTTCAGGTTTTAGTAACACTTAACTTGATGTGCAGTGGAGTGTGTTACCTAGGCACTATTACATAATTGTCACATTTCTAAATTAAAGATTTTCCACATGCATTGTAATGAGGGTGAGAAATTCATTCCAGACAGTTTTCCAGTTGATGAACTATACTTACTATTATGAGGAATTCTGTTATTGTCTAAAAATGTATTTGACCTTCTTACTTTAAGTAAATGTGGAAGTAGATGTGAACACCAACTACTACCCTTGTGAATAAGGATGCATAACAGTATCCACTAAGAATACAAGTCAGTCTTAGCTTATTAACTGCGGTCAACATGCTTATGAATGGTTGCTGTAAAGTTGTGTCTGTACATCAGATCTTTATAGATTCTTCTTTATGTCATTCTTCCAATATAAAATAGACTTACAGTAGGGAGGGACTGAGATGCAAAGTCTATAACTGTTTTTAATAGATATATATTGTTGCAATTTTTTTGTAGAATTAAATAAGGGTGGAAGGATTTGGTTTACATATCCTGAAAATTGCTGTAAGAAATAGTCAGTGGTGTTATTTTTGGTGGCTGTGTGTGTGATCTGAGAACGCTGTGTCAGAATTTCAGTGAAAGCAGTTTGAAAATTAGATTTTGCATTTGCTGTTTTTAAAAGAATGTGATTTAACAATTATGAAAAAATGTAATTCTAATGACATGCTAATAATGAGATGGAGTATAATGAAAATAATGAGGGTAAAATGATTTAATATGCTGCAAATACTAGGTTTTTATGTATATTTAGAATTAATTTAAATCAATAAGGCTAGATGGGAGAGTGCATTCCACACACCGTGGCAGATTAAGATAATATGGAGATATATTAAAAGTAAGTATTGGGCCACATGTCTTAAACTTTGAATGCAGGTATTTTCAGTCCCATTGCCACAGATGTATAAAATCAAGCACCTAGCCATGCAGTCTGCTTTTTACAAACATTTGTGGAAGAACAGGTCCTTCAGAAGAGCTCACTGAATCTCAGCATGATACTGTAATAGGATGCCACCTCTGCAATAAATCAGTTTGTGAAATTTCTTCCTCCTAGCTATTCCACTTCCTCTGGCATTAACATTAGCACAAAAACTGTGCACCAGGAGTTTCATGACATGGTTTCCATGGCCGAGCAGCTCCTGTAAGTGTATGTGCCCCAGTACTTTTGTCCAAATAGTATAAAATGCATCTTGCCGCACTCAACTGGTAGTTTGACAACCAGCTACAATGTCAGTTGACCAAGTTATTCCTTGGTTGGCTATTCATCCAATCCATTCATTTTTCTTCCACTTATCCTAAGATCCTAAGTAGCAGCAGGGGAAAGCAGGATATCACAGACATTCCTTTTCCTAGCAGTGTGTTACAATTCATCCTGTGACTTCATAAGGTGTTCCCAGGCTAGATGAGGTACAATATCACTCCAGTGAGTTTCAGATCTCCTTCCACATGCTGGGAAAAGCTTTCCCTGTCTCAGGATAAAATTAGATGCCTGAACCACCTCAGCTGCATATTTTCGAAACAAACAGTCAGCGGGTCTACTCCCAGCTCCATCTGGACTGCTGACTCTCATCTGAGCTGTTTCACACTCAGCTGCAAACCACCCCAGTGCATGGTGAAGGTCACATTCTGATGAAGCCATCATCTTAAAAGGTAATTCTTGGAGAACAGCAATTCTGAGGATCCCAAAACAAGCCACAATTTAAAATTCTGTCCATGATCATAAACAAGACTGGCGAAGAGGACCAATAACAGGACCTGATGGCTCGCAGTATTCGTCCTTGTACCAGATATACCCACAGTACCCCCACGGGATCCTCCTCCATATCAGAAAGATTATTCAAGTCCACAAAACGCATGTAGAAACATGCATAACTCAAAACTCCCAAGAAATCCTGCAAGGGTAAAGAGTTGGTCGACTGTTCCATGGCCAGGACATGGTAAGCACAAGCACACTTTTCCTTTGCTGAGTTACCAAATGGTTTGCCACAGCTTCCCCAAGGCCAACCAAAGGTCTTCTCTCTTTGGTTGAATACATCCCTACAAATCTGCTAGCACAGTTGCCATTTCATCTAACTAAACTGACTAACTTGTTAGTTTAGAAACACTGTCACAGTTAGAACGATGCTTTGCACAATGATAAAGATGCGTCATTATGTAAAACTATCACCTTTGTCAGTGTTCTAGATATTCACTAGTACTAATTGGGAATAATGAATACACTTAAGAACAACTTGATCAAGTGGGAAGAGGTTTTTGAATGAGACATTATCAGAATTTTTCAGAAGTTTGATTCCTTCTCCTGAATAAAATAACTCATACAGCAGAGTTAATTTTCCTTTCCCTTTTATGTTGGATGTGATTCAAGGTTTCTTTAAATGTGTATTGGCTTCCTTTCCATGTAGCATGAAAGAGACATCATAGATTTAGAAACTGTAAAAAGACTTCAAAGGCTCCAATGAGTCCAGAATTTATCTTTTTTCTTTTTAAGTTCTTACAAAATTACTCCTCCCCCATATCACAAAAGCTTCACTGTATAATTCACTTACCACAAATTATGAGCTCCTAGCATAACCCAGGGATCCAAGATGTAAAACAATACAAGAAATGAAACCTGGCAAGGATTTACATTCCTGTGTCTTTTAATTTCCTCCCCACCACTAAAATTAAAGGGATTAGACATGCACACATTTGTTTATTTTCATTAGGCAGAATGGAAGATGGGCATTATCCCAGCATGAGAGTCCAAGTAATGTTATTATGTACATAGAGAGACCTTGAAGATGCGGAGTAGACACATTTCCCCCCCTCCTTTAATGCCCTTTGAATCATTCGCATAGCTCCACTGTGTAGGAAGAACTACCGAGGCCTATACTTAGAAAGCTTATTACTGGAAAGTTAGGGGATAATTAATGGGCATCAGCTGATATGTGTTCAATATTTCAACAGCTAGCAAGAGGAGTTATTACATGGCTTTGAATTTTTTACCTCTTCTTTGGCCCGGGACACTTGCAGGCATAATAAAAAAGAAAATGTAATGCTGAGATGAGAAGCAAAGTATGGCAATTAAATATAAAAGTAAGGTTTCTCCTGTGGAAGGAAAGCACAGCATCTTCTTCTTTTTACCTTTGTCTGAAGAACACTGGAGCCTTCAGCTTCCTGGTTGTATTAAAAGGTTGTTTACATTGTTGGTAGTGTTTTCGGTGCAGTAGTTGATGCACCTTTGTATTATCATCAAAGGTGAAGCTGTACTATCAAACTGTCTGCAGCAGAGTACAGCACAGACTGTATGTTTCTAAAGCAAACAAGCGGGGTGTAATCTGTTTGCCTTTCACACACATTTCAGCACTGTATGTATACTTATTCACACACTTGCACTAACCAAGCTCACGTGTATTTGTTGCCATTTTCAAATCAGTACCTATCACTGGGCCACAGTAGCAGAGTCATATGATTGACTCAGAGGGTAATACTAATGCACTCTACTGCAATTCACTGCTGGACTGTAGTACCATGAAAGTGATCAGAAATAAATGTTTTGATTTGATTCTAGAAATTTCATGTAATGGTTACTTTTATTATAAGTGCATGCCGCTCTTCATTTTTAACCTGATAGGATATTACTGAAAAGTAGCTCTAGCTGGGATCCTGATAGTAGAGTGGACCCGGGCAAAAATAGTGTTCAGTGGAGGTTTTATAAACTCAAAGCTGTTAAATCAAACTTGAACGTGCAATATTGGTGAAAACTGGAAATATATTCCCCTCCTGTTTTTGCACAGGCCTTTTCCCACCGTAATCTCCGTGTTGGTGCTGAGCGAAATGAAGGGTAGCAGGCCGAGAGAAAGGACAATAAGAGGATTTCACAGTCTAGTGTTATGACACAGCACTGCGTTATTGTCTTGCTGCCCCTGAAAAGCTCTAATTAAATTGGCGTTGACTGGACAGGAGACTATTCTGAGTGCGACAAACAGCAGTGTTGGTTGAATAAACAGGTTCCTCACTGACTCATGACAGAGCCCAGATCAGCTAAACTTGTGGTGGAGGTGGGATGAGTTGCCAACTGGGACAACTGTCCTGACATTTTATTCAAGGTTTGCAAATAGAATGGTCAACAACATGGCTCTTTGAATGCTTTGGATAAAGTCAAAATGCCACTGCACTTCCTCTGGCTTTTAGTTTCTGCTGTGTTCTGTGTGGTAAACGGTGACTTACTTTCAAAAATGTATGGATTATCTGCATTTTATTCATTGTTCACAGGCGTAAAGTCTAACACCATGTTTTTGTAAACAACTGCTATTGCTGGCAAAAAGCAGTAGCGGTTCTGAGACCAAATCCATGATCCAAAGGTTCTTGGTTCTGTCTTTCTGTGTTGTGATACTCCATACTTAAACCATGTTCATCTGTTGTAAGCTGTAATGTTTTAAGATTGTTCAGGTTAACAATAAATTGTAAATACATTACAGTTATGGCCACAGTGGCTTATGTTAAAGAGAATATTTATAAAACTGAAATGAGCCTTTACTAAGCTGCCACCTCTGTCACTGCTACTTGACATAGATTTAAATAGAAGGCATTCTGTGAAACTCTGCTCTAACACATATTCCCTCCTTGGTGATGGAGAGTGCTGTCAACTTGTTGTTTCAAAATTCCTTATTGGTTTACACTTTTTTGAGCTGTAGTCACTGTGATAATTCGCATCATATAGGATAAATATCCATACATCCATCCCAATCCAGGGCCAGGTTGCAGGAGGCAGCAGTGAGGAAGAGATGCCCTCATCCTCAGCTGTTCTTGGGGGATAACCGAGGGAAGAAGGTGTATCTTAGGAGACCTAATAATTCAGTCTCTAAAAATTATAAACAGAATCCAAGACCACAGGCCCAATACGAATATGAATACGAATACGAATAACTTTATTGATCCCAGAGGGAAATTCATTTGTCTGACAGCTCATCTGCTATTTATCCTGAAATATCCCCCAAAGGACATAATGAGGAGTGCAGTAAAATGCCTTCTCTAAGTCCACAAAACACATGTAAACTGGATGGGGTAACTCTTCATGCTCTTTGCCCTCTCAAGTGTCTTTGAGAGGGCAAAGAGCTGATCTGTGTGTTCCACAATCAAGATAAAAATTGCATCGTTTTCTCAGATCCCATGTTTGAATAATGGACAGATTCTCCTCTCTAGTAGACCTTCCCAGGGGATTGGTTCCCAAATCCGTGCTGTGTTTTAGGATTAGCTCAACTATATTTAGCTGGTGTCTCTCAACTTCCTGCACAACCTCTAACTCCTTCCCCACTAGGTGACAACATTTTTGATGATGTTTCATGTCTATAAAGCCAGCTGGGACAGCTGGGGATCAGACTGCCAAGGCCTTCAACTTTTGACTGCTGCACAGTCTACAGAGCACTGGACCCCTACAGCTCTACCTGCATGTATTGGTCCCACAGGAGGGTGGGCCCATGCAGCTTGTCCAGGCTGAACTTGTGGGGCCTGGCGAGCTCCTCCTCTGTGTTCAGGCTCTAGGGTGGGCCCGCTGTGTCCCTGATCCCAGTGAGGGTTCTGGATAACTAGTTGTCACCTTCATAGGAGTCTTTTGAACGGTTTAATTATTAGATATCATTACATACAGTACATATTAAATCACTGTCGAGCATGATCTGAGGCAACTTAGGGAGCTCTATTACAGTGAGCCTTCTTGTCCTGCATTTCTTCATTATTAGTTGTAGATTTCATTTACTTTGCCTGCTTCTAAACCAATGGAACCAATATTTCAGTCTTCACTCTCCCGTCTAAACTCGTATGTTTTTTGCAGTATTCTTCAGATTTACTTACAGCTCAGCTGTAACTGCTGTTAGGTCATATATTGTACCTCTGTGGTGTTTTTCAAAAGATGGAGTTAAATTATGAGTCATTTCACACAGTGTTTTGGGCAGCCTCTGCCATACAGTAAATCATCATTAGGGTCCATAACTACAAGTGCTGTTGTGGGCATCGGTAAAATCTGCTGCTGAGTGATGAGGCGGATGGTTATTTTAGTGAGGCAAAGTCCAGATGAGTGTGTGGTGCCTGAATCAGGGCCAGGGCCTATCAGCTAAAAGAACGTAGGTGGGGCCATTTAGTAATGGCATGAATTAACAAGTGCCAAAATCTCTCATAATTCCATTATGGTACTTCATTACGTACATGCTGCAGTACCATTTTAATCCACCCACACTGTGATCACTGGCCTTTTGTATCCCAGCTGTCTCCAGTGTTTAGGTTTCAAGCTAAATTTCCTGCATTGCTATTCAGATATGCAAAAGTTAAAGTATTCATGCTGTTATACATTAGAACTGAGAATGCAAGAAGGAATTCATGCCTTTGACTGGCATACCAGGTCTGGAAAATCAATACAGATTTCATAACATGTTCTCATTGGGCTGATTAAATAAGAAAATATTCAGAGTGTGTGTTGGTGCTAAAGCATAGTCACTGAGCTGGCATGAAAATGAGGGGCTGTCATAAATTTACTGTACCCAGTGACTAATCGCTGTCAGCTTCTTAGCTAACCCCACAGGCATGATGGGAGAGGGCATTAATCTGCAGGGCACTAGCAGCGGAATTTGTTCCCTCATCTTATATGACTGCAGTTTGTGCTGTTAATCTGTTTAAAAGCATCAACTACTTTAATAAGCTGCTAATATTAAATGAAATTAAAAGAGAAGTCAGAAGTAAAAAGTCAGGGCACATCCTGCAGAGTCAGTCTGTTTTAGAACATCTCCTGCAGAATGACCGCCATAGAAGAGATATAATATTTTAAATGGGATTTGCTTTGCATCTTCTGTGTAAACTGCAAGATAAAGCTTCAACATTCAGCACAACAGTAACTGGATTCAAGAGAAAATTGATGCTTTTTTTAAGCTGTTGTGCCAGCTTTTTGGACCTCACGCACCGTATGCAATGAACATTTCCAAAACATTATTATCGACTATTTCACGGTTGCCTTTTCACTTTACCAGTCAAATGACAGTTAATCTGTTTACTGTGGTTCTGTCTCTCGGTTCAGCAGTGAGGGGATGCTGCTAGGCAGAAGCTTAGGGGTGCAAGCAAAGACAGAAGACATGTCATTTTCTTCTCAGCTTTTAATCAGATTTATGATTTTTCTCTCCAGACACTGTGAAGCATTATTTTTCCAAGTGGATGCTTTTTGAAATGGCTTTGCACTGGCCTCTTAAATATGCCAGGCACACACCTCATTTCGGGTGAATGATGTCAGCACTCTGTGCTTGTGACCAGACTGTGACCATCACAGAGGGCACAGCCTGTATGGAAATTACAGTAATTCACCTAAATTATAAATATAATGGTCATTGCAGCATCAAAATGTGCTTTTATATAGCAGTAGTTTGCACATAAAGCAGCGTGGATCATTATTGTTTTCTCAGTATGTCTGTTTTTCATTTCTAAAAATTATTATCTTTACTGACACTTTAACAGCTTTAATGAGCTGATTACGTTATTTTTGTTTTGTGTGGACTGTGTGATGGTGGTGGTGGTTCGTCTGAGAAATGGAGTCAAGTCTGGGTTTAATAATTTGACTTAGGGACTTTGGCAGGGACATCCTATGATGAAACGTAATGATTTTGGTAATCCACTAGCTTCTACAGTTGACATTTTTCGCACTGAGTATTTAACTGTTTTTGTGACCAACTATTTGTAAGTCAGTCTTCCAGTCTTTATTAATACAAATTAGAAATGTCCTTGAATTTCGCTAAATGCCCAAAATATACCCTTAATAATACAAAGGTGCCTGAATACCAAACAAATATGCAACTCAATTCAATTTTATTTATATAGCGCCAAATCACAACAACAGTCGCCTCAAGGCGAAATATGGAATTGACATTTTCCAAAGTCCATTGTTGTTGCACTTTAACACAGTTTTATTGGTTGCGGTATAATACATCTTGTATTTTAATCTATTTAACCAGTGGACCAGCTCTTTACTCTTGCAGGACCCCTGGAGTGCATCATGGAAGTATGACCATCCAGTTTACATATGTTTTCTGGTCTTGGAGAAGTCTAACAACTGGCTACCCCAGGGGGATCTTGTGGGGGGGTACTGCAGGGCTACACGTTTCCAGGGTCATAATGAGCCATTGAGTCATTGTATAACCAAAGTGTGAGCTGTGTCCACATCCTTTGGACAAAGTCAAGCATACCCACAAAGGGGTGTTGGACTTTGCCAGGGTTGTCCCTTGTCTCCACTCCTATTTGTGATATTCATGGAGAAGATATCAAGCAATAGCTCGGGTATAGAGGGTGTCTGATTTGGGATCCTCAGAATTGCAACCCTGCTTTATGCAGATTATGTGGCTCTGTTGTTTTTACCAAAACGTAACATTCAACACGCACTGGGGCAGTTTACAGCTGACTGTTAAGTGGCCGGGATGTGAGTCTGCTCCCACTGGTTTGGGGGAGAGTGATGGGAAAGCGGAGCACAAGATTGACATCTGCAGTAATATGGACTTTTGGAGGGAGCTAGGATTAGAGTCGCTTCTCCTTTGTGTTGAAAGAAGCCAACTGAGGTGGCTCGGGCATGTGATGACAATGTCTCCTGGACACCTCCCTTTGGAGGCTTTTTGTGCACGCCCAACTGGGTGGAGTCCCACGGGTAGAACTCACTGGAGAGGTGAACTAGAAAGCGCTAGCAGGGAAAATGACGAAAGGAATACCTTTGCTTAGCCTGCTGCCACGGCAACCAATATAAGCAAAAGAAAATGGATGAATAGATGGATGGATGAGGTGCATTGGAACGTTTTCCATCTATACAGTCCACTCTGTATGACCTAAATACTATATCAGCATTGTGAATGTGGGTATACAGTACAACGTTCTTTGATGGGTAC
>VUQS01014661.1:3142-22381 GCA_015108495.1 Heterochromis multidens
CTCTCCCCTCCCCCCCCCTCCCCCCCACACACACACACACACACACACACACACACACACACACACACACACACACACACACACACACACACACACACACATACACATTTTTAAACTTTTTCTAGTTATTTTAAGTCAGTGTGAGTTTCTTCCCCCCCGGAAAAACCTAAATATGGCACAAGACATTTTTAGGCAATAAATTGTGGGAAAAAAAAAAAATGGATGTAGCAAATACAATACAAATTAAAATTCATGTATGCAAATTCATATTTAATTTCTTTATTTTAATTTGTCCGAAGGTTTCATAAACACTCCTTTTTCCAAAAGATTGGAATTTACTGGGAACTATTTCCTGGTTCAGGCTTTAGAGGGTTAAGGTTTTTCTTCTAAAAACTACAGATGTCAGCCTCCTAGAGGTGCTATAAAAAAAGTTAGATATAATTAATCTCTGGGAACTATGAATATAGATCTTACTTGACAGGATTAATGAAAACTTTGACCCACTGGTGGTGCTAAAGGAAAGTTATTTCAATTCATTTAAAATCAATAGTTCTAATTTACAAGAAGAATGATCTCAGTGACACTGTGATGAAAAGACCTTACAGTATTGTACAGAGAAACCCAATGAACCTCTATAAGCTAGCACTCAGTGACAGCAGAGTGAAAAAAAAATCCATTTTAACAAAAGGAAACGTCTGACAGAATCATGCTCAGGGAGTCTGATTGGGGTGAGGGGACAGCAAAGAGAGAAAAGGAAATCATAGAGAGACAACAAGCATTATAAAATTTATCTGCAGAGATTCTAACAGAAAGGTACTGGAAGAGAGAGCAGAGCAGTAAAACCATGGAAGAGTGAAGAGGTAAGGTTAATGACTTGCGATAGTGGCCTGTAATGCCAAAAACAGAGTGATAAAAGAGTGCAAGTGAAGAGAGTAGAAAAGAGGTACTCAGGACATCACAAGCAATAAGATAGCAGGAATTATTCCAAATGTGGTTTTCACTGTTTTGAGCACTGTAAAAAAAAAACAAAGAAAACACAGTGACCGTTTCAGCTCAACACCTGGGATCAAATACCACAGGAGGTAAGTGATCTGGATGAACAGATCTCGTAAAATGACTTTGATTCTTCCTTCTTCTGCACACATTATTTTCAAGTAAACACTTGTCTGCCAAACCTGACACTATTTCCCTTGTCCCTAGACATGAACCACAATCAGTGATCTGGCAAATCCTCCTTCCAAGAATCAAGACTCAGTCTCACAACAGATTTCACAACAATGACAGCAGAGTTGTCAAACAATTTTCTACCAGCCCCACTTCCTATGCTCTATGTAATTAGAGCAGAGGGTGCTATACTAAGACACTCAGGTAAAATACTGAACAATATCTTTTGTATGGGGCATAACTGCTGAGAGAAAGCTTCTTGACAGTTACCTGGTTGTGTTTCTCCCTCTGAATAACCCAATGACTAGCAGAACCTGGCAAACATTATAAGAGTGAGAAAAAGTTGTTAACGCATGTTTCTGTTGTTAAGTCATTAGTCAGTCTTTTGTTGGCCAGGAAGGATCAAAGCCCAGGGGCCCTGTGTATTTATGAGAGTTGGAGTGTATGGTAGCCAATTGCTAGGTTTATGTGTGGCTGTGTTTATGTGCAAATAGGTTGTGTGTGTTTTTGTGTATATCTGGGTTCTTGCCTAGAGTCATCACACTGCTGTGGATGGAGGGGCTGGACTCAGGATGCTTTTCTCTGCAAAGGCTTGTATTAGTACTGAAGTCCTAATGTTCTCTGATCCACAGCCAGGCAAACAAAAACTCTGTGCATGTGAGGTGTGTGATGATGCATGTGTGTGCAGGCCCTTGCTTTTGAAATGTGTTTAGTTTGGACTGACAAGTAAAACAGCAGATTGCCAGGGAATGAAACACTCCTATCTGGCTAGAAGAGGCCTAGAGGGGGTCTCAAGTAACTGATCTGAGTGCAGTGGGGGGTAGTAAATGGTTTGATCAAGAGGTCAGTTTGCTGGCTGGGGCTCTTTAGGACCCAAAACTGTGAGATTCAGTATTGTTTCAAATGCCAAGTGAAGCACAGCCTCAATGATGTGTCAAATTGGCTTTCTGAACAATCTTCAAACAACAAACACTCACAGAATAAACACACTCATTTCCTCTTCTCTCCTTCCCCTTTATCTGCACTCAAAACCCCTGAGGGCTCTCTTCAAAGCAGGCCTGAGACTTCTGCTGGTCCAACTCACAAAGACTCCACACAGCAAACGCTTTCTCCCTTTAGTCCACCTTTCACTTCCCTTCATTTTCAGTTTCCCTCTCCTACTGTCTGTGTCCCTTCTCATTTCCTCTCATCCCTTGTATCTGACCATATGGTATTCTCATTCTGTATTCTGTGTGATAGTTGGTTGTGGGACTGTCACTCAGTTTTGAAGTGGACATCTGTATTAAGAGCAAAATCTGGTGCCTCCCTGGCTCCTGCCGCTCTCTTTGACAGAGCTATTTCAGACCTGTAATACCGGAAAACACACTCACAGGTCTGCAAATAGAACAGTGGACTATGATGCCTTTTAATAAGTTGAGTGGGAAGCCAAATTAGTGTGGGTAGAAGACAGGAACCCCTGTCCAAGGTTTTGAAAAGACTTGAAGTAGTTAGAGGAAGAGATAGAGGACAGAAGAGGTCAAGAGACATTAGTTACAATATCTTTAGAAGAACTGACTATTCTGCAGAACTCCTTTATATTTATTTTTGTTGTCATTTTAAAGCCAGAAACACACATGTAAAATGTTCATTATCTAGATATTCTACATATGCTTGTAATTTCTAAAGAAAGACAAATCTGCAAAGACTACAAACGTATATTTATTTGTGCAACATTTTTCAAGCAAACAGCACAAAGTACTTCCCGCTGTGGGCCCATCACAGATATAAAAACAACAGCAAAATACAACCATAAATATAAATCAGTCGTGACTTTTCTCTTTCCGAGGCAAAGGCGGAAGCAGCATGACATTATGGTGCTGTAAAACATCTTAACATGGAGGCCACGTTGGATGGTTGGGTCAACAAGGTGACACTGACAATGAAAACTGCATCCTGTGTCTTTAAACCATCACTCAGCAAAGGCTTCTTTGACAGCTGGGGTAGGCAACATGTCTTTAGCATCATCTGACAAAAAAAATTAATAAAAACCTTTCAGCATTTTGTAATTCAAGTGGTCTGAGAAGGAGACTATTGCACATCCTCTGGCCTCCGTTCCCAGACATTGGAAAATCACTTTCAACAGGAGATTTGGGCCAGTCATGGATCTTTTTAGAATAGATCAGATGTGAAGTATTTGTATCATAAGGAGCAAAAATGTCCAAATAGCAGGTAAGGCATTTTAGTGCAATTCATTTGGCAGAGGACTTTTACCCTGGACAGCAAGGTTTAATGGGGGCATGTATTGTGGGAAGTGAACAGAGCTGTACTCCACCCCAAAGGGACATATTTTTCTTTTTAGCTAAATGTATGTTTAACTAGCACTATCTGTCTGCCTGCTGGTTGCTGAGCAGGTCATGTAGAGTGGATTTATGCTGAAAACAATGAACAACCAAAACAATAAGCTTAAAGATGCTTAAAAAACTCTTTAGAAACAACACAGCCAGGTAATGGTTAATGGACAATTAATCCTAATCTAAGTATAACAAACTATTTTATGCACACACATACAAATTCATAACATCCATACACAAGGGGTTCTTATAATCATTCCTGTCCTCTTCCCTGCAAAGTTGCAGTCTTATGGGTAGGGCACGGAAGCGGTTGATCCAGGCCGAGCTGGTCCCCAGAGGTCCGCTTATCAGCTCCACCAGCTTGGTGCATCCTAACTTCTACTACTATTGTTGTACCGCTACAAAGAGGGAAGCTTTGGAAATGTTGGAAGTCTGGAAGTGACAAATTTACCTGGACAGATGCCACTTTCCACTGAAGAGAAAAGCATGTGTTCCTCTCTCTGACTTCAAATAAATGTGTGTGTTTTTGTGTACTTTCAGTACTTGTGGGAGGGTCCAGTTTCTTAAAATGTGACCAGCCTTAACTGATGAAATCCCATGGCAAATTAATATAGCTGTACTGTGCTTTTGCTGCAACACCTCAACATAAGCATGGGGGCCCAAAGAGTCCATTACATCATATCTGTCCAAATAAAATCAACAGTTGCTAAAGGGTCTCAAGAGACACTTAGTGTCCAACACCATGCTGTGGTCAGGACCAGATGTTACTCTGTGTAAAGGTGAATCATCCAAGGTGGGAGGTACATGATGTTTGAAAGTATGTATGTCATTCTGAATAAAGTGTGTGTGGACACGCAGGTCCCCAGTGTCTAAATCTTGAATGTGGATCCTTGACTGTATATAAGTATAAACCAAAGAGGAAAATACACACCCTTCAGCATCCTCATCTGCATCTCAACAGTTCCTGTTTTTGGGACCCACCATATGTGGTATCACTAACGTACAAGCACATGCACATACACAGACACACAAAACTGCCAAGCAAAGGACGAAGGAGTGCTGTTGAGATCCTTTAAACAAAAAGACATTTTTAGAAAGGTCCTCTTGAGTGGGGAAACAAAGGAGGGAAGTGACATGACGTTGCACAGGAGGGAATATGAGGGTCACCGGTGGTATGATGGACACACCTATGGAACGGTCTCATACATAAACAATCTCACTTAAACACACACACAGCCAAGGTTCTTTGCGCTGCTCTCAAAATAGCCATTTCCTCATCTCCCTACTTATTTGCTGATATTAGAATCATAAGGATGTTTGGTATCCACTTTGTCTTTTCTTCAGTAAAATCTACCAGAAATCCACTGTGTTTTATCAAGGGATGTTTTGATTATCTGCCCTGATCCACCTGTAAACCTGTGATAACAGATGATGTAACATGCTAGGAATAATTCTGCCCTAGCTACTAAAATCGTTAAATGCCTTGCAGTGGTACTGGCTTTATTGTTGACAGATATTAACCTGGAAATTATTACAATCCACATGTGCCACATGTTCATTACAACATTGTTCTCTCCAATGGAATACTGTTGTGTTTACAGGAAGTGTTTATCAAACAACAAACCCACTTTTTCATCATCTAAACATAGATCTGGACAGCACAAATGGCCAACAGATTAAAACACAGTAAAATAAACTGTCCAGAAATATAACTTTGAAAATCTTTATGCCAATGGTTGGCTTTTTGACATATTTAGAAACATTTGAACCTCTTTGAAACTTCTATAATTGTCCACCAGTCTGTATCATTGGCTTTCTAAGATTTCAGACCACTCTTCCATGCAAAATGCATTCAGTTGCAATGTGTTTGAGGGTTTTATTGCATGTACTGCCTGTTTAAAATCCACTCACAACAATTCAAGTTGATTTAAAGTTGGGTTCTTTTTGAGCAATTGCTTTGTGTGCACGATCAAGTTAAAGGTCCACTTCCATTTCAGCTTCAACATTATCTTTAAGAACTCTTTGATATGATGCAGCAGTCATAGCTGGATTAATGACTACAAGCTGCCCTGTCCCTCAGGCAGTGAAGCAACCCCAAACCATAACATTTCTCCCACCGTGCTTCACAGTTGTTAAGGGGTTTTTCTTCTGAAAAACTGTCTTTGGTCTGTACCAAACTGTGGCTGTACAACTCTATCTTTGATTCATCTGTCTAGGGCACATTATTCCAAGAGGTCTTGAGGTCTTTGGCTGCATGTCCATGGCCAAACTTTGGTGTTAATCTAATATTCTTTTAGGATAAGACTTTTTCTGGTATGCCTTTCAGAATTGGCCAATTGCTTTTTCATTGTAGATGCATGTACTCTGACACCAACAGCTAAAGAAGTTACTTGAGGTTCCAGTAATAAATATTTGGGCTTCTCTGACACTTCTTTTTACAACACACCAAGTTTTTGGTCTTAGGCTGACTTTTTTATTTGGAATCTGGACCACAGTTTTGGGGGTGGGGGGGATTAGTTGGTTAGTTTTATGGAGGCCTCAAAGAACTCTTGAGAAAAAAAACTGAGAAAATAACCTCAGAAACAAAGACATCAGCAGACACTAGATGTCAAAGGGTTATATAATACAGTCTTTTCCTGTCACTTCCACAGGAAGTCCTACTCTTTGGCACCTAATCTGGAACCCCGTTTTCTGAATTTATGGATTTGGTGCTTAATGTAGGGGTGTGTTTACTTTTTCCATTTGACTGACACTTTTTTTTTTTTTTTTACTTATTTAAATGATGAAAAAGACTATATAATGTCAGCTTTATTTATTTGAGTATATCAGTGTTGTTCTTTGTTCAGATGATCAATTTTCTCATGATAGCTTGTATACTCTAAATCAAAACTTAAAGAAACAGCTTGACATTTCCTGAAAAATGCTGATTTGCTTTCTTACCAGATTTTTTTTTTTTTCACACAGAGACAGGACTGCTGGAAGTGGAAGTGGAAGTGGAAGCCAATAAACAAGCAAACTTCTGCTGACCAGTAAGAAGAGGATGTACATGCATATGTTCACCTGAATTTTCTTTTAAAACAGACTAAAAATTGTGAAAAATTGTGAACCTATCTTTGAGTGGGTGATGTGGAAGGACAGATAGGACTAGAGAGGCTGGTCTCTCACTTTCTCTCATTTGTGAACACACACACACAGATGCACACAGATACACACAGATACACACAGCTCACACATCTGTTGTAGGTTAGATCTGTTACAGAGAGTATGAATCTCAAAACCAGTGGGGGTAAAGCCATCAATCATACCTCCCTCCAGCTTTTTCTCTCTCTTCATAACACTTGAGGCAACAATAGGGGGAAAAGTTGTGTTTATTGTAACACTAAAGGTAAAGGTAGAGCCTTCTTTCCTGTTTACACTCAAAATAGAAACAACAGAGGAACAAATGCAGTTTGGCTGTGTAAAATAGTTCTATATCAAAGTTATTGTCAGCAGGATAATAACCTTTGGTAAGCTCTAGATGGGGGGTAAATAAGACAATTCAGTTAAATGTGGTTTGCGAAAGCCAATGTAACTGCTTCAGGGCGAAACGTGTTGGTTTTTGCACAGCCTCACACACACTCAAAGCTAAAAATATTTTCTCATAGATCCAGATGTAATGCCTAGCTCTTCCTAACTGAATGTGGTAGACAGCTCCTCCACGTAATCACAGTCTTAGCACTGATAGGATAATGTGGGTTTGGAGACAGAGGGGACATGTAAAATGTAATAAACGAAGGAACCACACTTCAAAAACACAGTCACATTATACTGCCATGTGACATAGTATTAAGCAAAGCTTCTTAAATAACTTGAGTAACTTGGTGATGATAAGGTTGCTGTGACTATTCCCTAGCAGAGACCTTGTGTGCATATCATGTAATACAGGGTATTTCTGCTATATTTGCGACATTGATAAAATCAGCATAAACACAGATTAGTGATGATATTTAAATTAGACCGATTATGACACTGACGATTTAAAGGAGACAATAACACACGGGCTGATTTTGTGTTACATGGTGTATGGTACATGGTGTTTCAAGAACTATTAAAAATCCATTAGGAAAGTTGGTGAGGCAGACCAAGAAGAAACCACCTGATTTTTTTTTTTTTGGCAGACTAGGACCGACCTCATCGTGATCTTAGCACACAGTTACTGTAGCACCACCTGCTACAAAACAACACACACAGCAGAACTGACCAGGTAGCCCAGCTGAGCCAGGTGCAGTTATGTTTATGTTCTCTGGGTAATTATGGCAAATATTATTGCAGTCTGATACCCTTAACTCTGCTCTGCTGGTGTGCTTAGCTTGGACAAATGGTCAAAGCTAATTCACACAGAGTGGAGAAAGATGAGTGATCAGTGCGGTTTCAGATGATCTGTGCATATCATTTAAACAGCCAGTTACTTGTGTTCTGGGGAAAAAAAAAAAAAAATGTCTGATTTAACTGTAATTTGTTTTCTTGATTTAACTTTAATTGATTTTATTATTTAACTTTAAATATATATTTTTCAAAAAGCCTCTCCTCATAGTCTCTGTGTTTTTGTACACTTTGTCCACTGGCCTTCTCCCTCTGCTAATGTTGCTCATAAGTAGGGGGGAATAAAAGCATGTCTAATTCAATGTTCTGTTGAATTTATCTCACACACTGCTTGCATGCACTCACAGTTAACACAAAGCAGAACATTTTTTGTGTTCTCAGTCACTGTCTTGGTTTCTCAGATGTAAATAAATCTTTTTAAAGAGAAAAAAATAAGCTCTACCAACCAGAAAATGATTTCATATTTGAAGGGATGTTTAATGGGAAAAATGTACATTTTAAAATGATTTATTCCATACACTTCAAGCACTTTATCTCACATTCACTGCCAACTGAATCACCAGTTAACCTAACATGCATGTCTTTGGACTGTGGGAGGAAGCTGGTGTGCCCAGAGGAAACCCACTCAGGCACAGGGAGAGCATGCAAGCTCCTCACTGAAGGGCCCCAGCTTGGATTCAAACCAAGCTGGGGCCCTTGGATTCAAACCAAGCTGGGGCCCTTGGATTCAAACCAGGAACCTTCTTGTTGTGAGGCAACAGTGATAACCACTCTACCAATGTGCCAGAGTGAAGAAATTCAATGAAAACAGCAGGAGTAGCTATAAGTTTCTTAAGCCTTGACCTTGAATTCTGTGAATACTTTCAGAGCTGAGGGCCAAAGGCTTCTCATTGTGGTGAGAGGAGACAACAATAATAAATAGGAAAAATAAATGGAGAGAAGTAAAAGAAAGTAGAAATAAAATAAATTAGAATAAGATTTTTATTATCAGAAATTACAGTATATTCTTGCATAACAAAGCATTAAATAAAAAACAAAACAAGCCAATTTCACTAAGGTAACCATGATTCACATAATCCAAGAAAATAAATCTTTTTCAAGTGATAATTAACTTTAAGAAAACTCTCTTAACACTGTAATGTTGGATTGAAATTTGCCTTGTGAAGATTTTCATTGAATGATGAGCATGAACACAAAGATCACAAAGATCAGTGGTATTGATGAGGAAACATGGAAACATATATTAACTCCACAGTTGTGCAAGCAAAACTCTCTCAGAAGTCTATGTACAGTGCAACACTGGTTTTCTCCTTTGGCCTTTCTGCAGTCAGTTCAAACTGTAGCATGTATGTGATTTGTTTTCCATGGAGAATGAAAGCTGGGAAACCAAGTCAAATCAGATCAAACCAGGTTAACAGTTGCACAGAGGTTGATGTAGATTAAGTATGTGCAAAATCAGTCCTGTATATACTACAGTGGATACATTTTATTATGTGCCTGTGCTGGACGGAAAGAACAGCAGGTCATTTCATGGAAGTTATTTTTCTGGTTCCGAATGTCTCATTTTGGGACAGCCTGTAGCGCTCCAATAACAAGATGAGTCAACAATGTCCTTTTATGGCTTTTGGACACTTATTACTCATTTGGATGACCTAATGCATGCGTGCTGAAAGCAAAACATACCAAACACACACACACAGACACACACATGCATAAAAACCCTTTTGGAGAAAATTTTACACTATGAACTATTGACATTGTATTTCAGATAAACAGGATGAGACTTGTTAAAGAAAGCCACTGTCTCCCATAAATCCCCTTTATTACTCAACCATGGTGGTCTTAGATGTCTCAGTCAATATAATGATGTAAAAGCTATAACAACAAGTACAAACTGACATTTTGTATTTGACAGGCACTTTCATGAGAGATTTACAATAAGTTAGAAAGCACTCTATGTGACTCAAAATCAGAGCCTTTTTGGATAAAAATATAAATAAATAAATAAATTAGCAATAATGACATAATTGTATAATTGAGAAGTGTTAGCAAACAGTTGCCTATATAAACCCGTGCAATTTTTAATTGCTGTTTCTTATTGTCTAGTAAATGTAAGTTTAAAATAAAAAAAATAAAAAAACACTAGAATCTCCAACTTGTTCATCAGTCAGCTGCTAGCTTTGGTCTGTCAGTTGATGCTAGGCATGTAGTATACAGTAAGTTTATCAAAGTCTTTACTACAAAACTGTCTACCTAAAAATGAGGTAGGTGAGAATGGTAAAGCTGCATCAAAACAGTATGTGGAGTGTAAGGATGTGTGGTGTGTGCCAAAAGGCTCCATGGAGCTGAGAGGAACTGAGGTGGGTCATAATTATTTGTAGATTAATCACTATGATTAACACTATTTTGCATTATATGTAGTCATCTAACTCATTGTTGCAAATCTGTAGAACTGCATGTGCTTTTCTAATGCCGAATGAAATTGTTTCAAATATATAATTAATATTCTGTTAAAGGGTGCAAAGAGTACATCATGATGTACATTATTATAACAAAGGTTTGACATGTTTTTTGTATCAAATGCCACCCCACGTGTGGTCATTATCACTGTGTGAGCTACATGCAGAGACAGAAAAACACTCTGCTGCCAAAGAGTTTGAGTGGGGCTCTAAAGGGGGTCTATGAGATGCTCAATCGATTTAGACATGGTGCTAAACACAGTGAGCATGAAAAGAAGACTCTTCATAGAAAGTCAAAACAGGAACACAAACAACATCAGCACACCAGGACTGAACTAACATCACATTTTGAGCAGGATTAAACTGAACTGTTCTCAGGTGTTGTTAGTTATGACTCCCTGCAGAGAAAATATTCTCTCAGTCCTCCTTTCAACCCCCCAGGAGCAACGCTGGATCTGAGGCCAGAACCAGAGTCTGACACCATGACTCTCCTACCTGCTGAGAACAGCTGGGTTCTGTCTCACATTCAAAATAACATTGCACCTATGGTTTTGTGCAACCATCCCATCTGCTGTCGTTTTAGATTTGCAATAATGGAAGGATGGTGTAGACATATTGGTATAATCAGAATGGACTGTATTCATCTTGTATTGGTCAGTGTGTTTCCAAGAAGGACATACTGTACCTGGCAGATGCTGGCTTTTGGGGTCGGATTTCAGTGAGGTCAGATGTGACGTGTAGGTTTTGTGCGTTTTCTTTTTCTTGCATTCTCACATGTGCACAATATATGACAAAGGTGTGAGGAGCAGAGGTAGGTGAATGATTGCAATGCCAAAAGTTGACCTCATCTGGCTTTTCATGCCCTTTTGGAAGAAGGTTTTTGAAGTTTGACTCAGTCTCTCACATCTCACATGTGGCTTGTATTTGCACCCAAATACCTCCCAGATCTGTTGACTTCTTTGAAATCAATGTTAACATAAAACTCTTTATCTCAAGTTAGTTGGCGGACTTTAAAGTGTCTGCTTCACAGGGGGATAGAAGGGTATTTAAATGCCTTGCAGAGCAGTTATGGAGGACTGTTTATCTCATCACGGTCTGTGTGTGCGTGTGAAAGTAAGCGAAAGGCAAAGGGGTAAAGTTAAATTTCTCAATACTAGTAAATTTGTTTACATTGCCCGATTAAGCAAAATAATAACTTTGAGCAAGGCCTAAAAACAAAGAGCAAATGTGGTTTGAAAATGACTTTCCCAGAGTCCTTGTTCACTCTCATTCATGAACACAGGCAAAATTGCCCAAACTTTGTGCTTGCTTGTCAGTTACACAACACTGTGGTGTGGCATCCTGCCCTGTTATTGTTAACTTGCCCAATCTCCTCTTGGAGAAAAAAGCTCCCTTGCTTCAGCTGATGATGGACATGTGTTTGATACTTTCTCAGCCACATTTCTGGGAATTTCTCAAGGTCTTTCAGACTGGGGCCATATCATTTCAGAAGATGTGAATTTGATCAGTTCCAATTTTGTGTAACAAATATTTTAAACTGAAAGTTAAAGCACCACTGTATGTAATTCAGTCAGAATCCTTCTATATTTTATACTTCATATGTAGGTCGCATACATTAAGGCATCTATAATGCATTATTTCAGCCTTTTTTATTTAGAAAAGTGCATGCTGGAAAGGCTATAAGGTTTGCAAGATCATCTTTAGAGCACATTTTCAGAGGACTCATTGTCTGTACCATGTCCCCTGCTGTTTGTGGTGTATTACAACCCTGTGAATCAGCATGTACATTGTAGATGGGAATCAGAAAAGAGAAGAGGAATGAAAAGAGACATTTTTCCTGTGAACAGAGGGAAAGCATATGTTTTCTTGTTGTTACAGTAATCTAATAAAATATGAGTTGCCCATCACAGCATGTAGCAAAAGATCTACACTCTGGACCTCTATGTAGTAAAATTCTGATCACATCACATTATTTAACTTTAACTCTTTATTGTCATTGCACAGTCATACTTTTTATAATAGTACAACGAAATTAGAATACTGCCCAAGTCTCCCCGCCATCTTGCTTTAACTCTGAGGATGGAGAAACATGTCAACGAACGCAAATGGCAATCAGTGTCAAGATAGTTAGATGAGAAGATTGATATTACTGCCAAACCTTTACCCTGAATATGAAGCTACAACCAGTAGCAAGATGAAAAAACAATTTCAGTCAGATCCACTGTAAACAAAAGAAGATTGTTCTCTCTATCTGCAGTAATTTATATTTGGTGGCATGGCTCTGTTCTAGAACCTCCTCATCCTAAAATCCTCATCCTCTACCAGAGGCAGAGAGAGAGCAGTAAGACACACCACACCAGACAACAGTGAGAAGAGATGCTATGTTGGTTAAGTCATAAACATGATGAAAAAGGGAGGCTGATGTGGAGGTGGGTTGCAAAGTGGCTTGCAGATGTGCAGAAGCTGTGTGCTGACTAAAGCAGCTTAGATAATGCCTGCCTGCCATGCCCTTCCATCCTCTGCCACTTATCCGGGTCGTGCCGGAAGCAGTCTAAGCAGAGATGCCCCAACCTCCCTCTTCCCAGCCACCTCCTCTACTTTCAGGGAAATACCATGACATTACCAAGCCAGCTGTAATCTCTCCAATGTGTCCTGGGTCTGCCCTTGGGTCTCCTCCTGGTAGGACCTGCCTGAAATACCTCAGATACCTGAACCTCCTCAACTGGCGGAGGAGGCTCCACCTAAGTCCCTCCCGAATGACCAAACTCCTCACCGTATCTCTAAGTCTGAGTGCAGACACTGTATGGGGGAAGCTCATTTCTGCTGCTTCTATCTGGGATCTTATTCTTATGGTCACTTCCACAGCTCGTGGCCATAGATGAAGGTAGGAACATAGATGAACCAGTAATAGGTCAGTACAGCATCTGTATCATTGCAGACTTTGTACTAATCCATCTGTCAATCTCCCACTCCATTTTCCTCTCACTTGTTAAACAAGACCCCGAGATACTTGAACTCCTTCATTTGGAGCAGCAACCTCTCACAAACCCGGAGGCACCTCAACCTTTTCCAGCTGAGAACAATGGCCTCACACTTAGAGGTGCTAATTGTCATCCCTGCCAGTTGACACTCAGCTACAAAACTACACAGGATGAGCTGGAGGTCACTATGTGAGATTTGCAAATTGGATGAGTATAAGGTAATCAGCTGAACCATGAGCTGATTTATCCTGGGACTGAGATCAGCTGACCTGCCAGGATTGGACTGAATGTGACTTGATGGCCTGCCTGAAGAAACACTATATTAGACAAACAAGCACATCTAAAGCTGGGGAAAAAAAACATGTTTTATTGATTTTTGTAAAAGGTGTAAAAACAGATCATTGTGCATTGTAATGTGGGGTTAAATACAGGGCTACTACTCAGGTGCATCTCCTCAATTCTCAATTCAGAAATTGCTTACAGGCAAATTTTGTTACCTTTTGACAAGCCAGGCCTGCTTTTTCTCTTTGATGTTATTTTTTATGATAAGCTAACCACTCGCTGGCTGCAGCGTTATATTTATCAGACTGATATAATGTGGGCATGTTATTAATGTAGTCGTATAACTCTGCAACTAACAAAAAAACGCATGCATATTTCCCATCATGTAAACCTATTATTTTAAAGATTATCTGTTGTTATGCTGACCACTATGTTCCACAAGTGACAATGCATACACAGTAGACTACTCTATCAAAGAAAATACATTGAATGGATGCATCTGTGTAGGTTCTCAGTCATCCAGGTCATGGTAGTCTTGAGAGCTTGAAAAAAGAAGCCAACTGGACTTCTTTAGGTTTATAAAGATGTTTTGCCTCTCATCCAAGAGGCTTCTTCAGTTCTAGAACAAATGGTGGAAAGTCCCAAGTAATTAACTCCTAGTTTTGCTTGTCCCCTTTAGAGGTTGTCCTGAAGCTCGCTGACCCACTATTGACCATGTGAGTTGTCACATGAGCCAAGGTGTGAAAAAAAGGACCACCTCCAAAAGAGACAGCCCCCACTAGGGGTTAATTACCTGGGACTCTGCCAGTTTTAGAGCTGAAGAAGCTTTTGGATGAGAGACGAAACGGCTTCACAAACCTAAAGAAGTCCAGTTGGCTTCTTTTTCAGGCTCTCAAGATTGCATGAATGCATATTTATGTCTCTACAAAGATGTGAATAATTTGAAATTCAGTTATTACAATATAGACGTTCACCCACTTGTTTTTATCATTGGTGAATATGCCAAATGATGCTTCAAGAGTCTCCACACACATGGACATGCTCTACATAAATTCCTTTATCTGGATGTTTCATCTGCCCAGTCTGAAATCCACACATTTATCACAGAACATGACACCCAAATTATATTGTTATAGAACAGCCAAGTTTTATGATACTTCACAAACTCAATAATATAAGGCTCACGATTAGTATGTTACCTTCTCTTCTATGCTTGACTGCCTGCTAGCACTCACATTTAGCTTTCAGAAAGCAACCCCAAATCATTTAATAGACCCGATTTGAGAGCCTTTGGGAGGGGAGGTAAATTTATGCCCTAGGGTCTTAGAAAAAGGGAGGGAAAGGGAGAGATGGAAGGATCACAGTGCAACAGTAAATAATGTTACAGTATGAATAATGGGCTCCCTCTGTGCCAGGGCCTCTACTGGACTAATGACAGAGACCTGTTTTAGATTAGGCCTTACACAAACATGCACACGCATGAATATGTGTGCATGAAAACACACACACACACACACACACACGGGAGGTGCTATCAGTTTAGATAATCTGTTGCCTATGGCAAACATGGCTCTGTTGTGCTCTGGGAGAGCTAATTTAAAGGAGGAAACAAAGGAGGCAGAGGGCATCACACACATCTTGAGTCATGCATTCATCCTTTTCTTTGAATTATCAAGTGTGTGTCATCCATTTCCCTCTTTTGGTCTCAGTCTTCCCAGAGTTTTTCCCTCTTTTAAGAAGATTGTGAGTCAAACCTCCTTCAGCAGCGGGTCAGTTTTTCCAGAATTACAGTATGCTATATCTGATATGTCAACAATGAATCAGTTTAGGTCACCATCGTGGTACAAGTCTGCCATCTGCTGACAATAACAGTTTCATCTGACAACCTGTTTTCACTGTTTACAGTAGTAAAAAAAAAAAAAAGCTCTGTTCTTTATATTTATAGACATGTTCATAAAACAAAATACTCTAAAATAATTAGAGAATATCAGCTTATAGAAGTACCCTGGTGGGGAAAGTGTTATGGAAACAATCAAGCAATGATATGCACATCATAATTTATTTTTTTTTAAATTTCAGTTTTCAGTATCTCCAGAAAGACATAATGCAATTAGTCATTCATATCAAATATCTCTTTAACCTGCAGACTTAAAACTCGCTCTACGGACACAGTGTCATCAGCTGCCCTCTACACAGCAACTTCATCATTGCTAACCATCTTTACGTCTTTAGTGAATGTGTAATAACAAATTTTCACACCATACCAGGTTAGTACTGCCAAGTGGAACTTTAAGAGGTCAGTATCTGAAATTTTTCAAGAAAGGAGACAGGGATTCAAAGACATGGTTAAAACACATCTGTGAGCATGCTTTGCCATGTAAGTTATCTATGTATAACATTGCTGTTGAAAACTTCCTTGAATTCCTATTTGATTAGTAGCAGATAATTATATCCTCATTCCAACTCTTTTTTTATTCTACAAAGAAAAAAAACATCTGGTTTAGGATGTGGGTATATGTTGTATACCGTGGCGGCATGATATTGGTGATATTGGAGTCAAATCTAAGCCGAACACTGCATTACTAACTCCTGTGCATTCAGCTGCTTCCTCCTTGGTATTTTCTACATGTCAAAGTGTCTCTGACTGTTTGTTGTTTCAGTCTCAGTTCACATCCTCCCTGCAGGTCCTGGCTCCGCTGGCAGGGAGAACAGAATGCAAGGCAGGGTGAAGGAGAAGGCATCATAGCGCCCAGTCTGCCTCCTCTTCCTCCTCATCGCTTCTCCAGTTTTTTAAACCTGGCCTCTATAAAGATAAAGAAAGTGGTGACTGCTCACCCTACAGAAACAAAATACTATGTCCAAATATGGCAGAATCAAATAATGTTTGCCTTTAACGTTGAAATATTTAGGTCAGGAATTGTTTGTGGTGACACAGCGCCATCTATTGGCATGTGAGCTGCTGGATGTGGCTGTACTGACTATTATTTTATTATTTGACTGTACTATAAATAATAAAGGTAACAGCCAGTACATATAGAAAGAGCCAATACTTTCACCTAGACTGTGCTCTCAGGGACACAGTAAAGAAATATGTTCACCAGACATAGCAAAGTAAAACAGAGTAAGATAGTATAGCCTTTTCGAATCACACAAATAATGTTATGAACAAGACTAAGTTACTTAAGATTGCCATTGCCATGTCCCTCTGCTCTTATAACATCTTTGACTTCGGTGCTATTATGTTATGGCAGAAGATATGCTGTTCTCTGTGCAGAACAACTTAACTGTTCATTAAGTGTCTCACCCAGTTTCTTGGAGTATGCATCCAGTTTGTAAGCAGCTTGTTCAAGTGCAGATACTTGCTCCTCAATCTGATTTATTTGGTCCAAGTAGGGCTGTAAACTTGCATCTAAACACACACCACACAGGTCTTCTTGACATTGTAGTACAGTAATACAAGATCCAGTGATACACAAAAATAATGGGGCTAGTTTTTCATAATTTTTTGTACTCACACTTGTTGTTGAGATCCTGAAGGTTACGGCTGATGTTAATGCTGATGTCCTTCATTTCCATATACTTCAAGCTAGTAATCTTATTCATGTTCTCCAATAGACGGTAATCCTCACAGGTGGCTGAGAAGATAGGAAGATTGGGAGAACAGTGGAAAAAAAGGGTAAGAATGAAGATGAGAAGCAAAGATCATCAGCAACTGGGCCTACGGCTTTGAAAGTAAAATGAGAGCGTTTGCAATATGTAAAAAAACAACAACAACAACAACAAATAAGGGACCTGTTAGTTCTCCTTGCAGGAAGATGGCCATCTTTTCAAACATATCGGTGCACAACTCGTTGATATCGGGCTCTGCAGGCTCCACAGCCTCCTCTGCTGTCTCCACACCACCATCACCTGAACACAATGGAGCAACATTAACACAGCGCAGCTTCTCAATCCAGTTTAAAAACTTAAATGTGCCCACAATGGAAAAGGAGTGATGGCAAATATAATAAAATTACGAAAATTAGAAGGATGGCATTCATGGCAAACAACATAACCCCCGCAAAAAAGCTAAATAATTGAATGACTGTATGCTATATTAGCATTAGCTAGGGAAGTGCAAAGAAACCAGGACTCACTGTTTGTGCCGTGTTTCTTCGGAGCGGCCGCCAGGCTTTCCGCTGCATCCTCCGGGCCTTCTGCGTGACCACTACCGCCTGCGGCCGGATTGAGAGTCGCCAAATGAGCCGATGGTGCCCTGGAGATGCTGTCCATGGCAGCAGCTTCGTCGCCAGTTGCTGCCATTTTGTTCCTGTTTGGATTGTCACCTGTCACATGAGCCGAGTGTTCACGTGACGCACGCCCGCCACCCACAACCGCCGCTCCCACTCGCGCGCACTATAGCAAAGCCACGCCCTTCATCAGTATTTAAAGGTGTCATCTGTAGTTTTAATACTGGACATGGTTTCTCAGCCACTTATGACTGAAAACAATATTTATTATATTTATTTAACAATATGAAATTATTATAAATTCTAATGATGTAACTGGTAAACTGTAGCTTCAAACAAGCATCATGACCATTTAGTTAACTGATTGCTTATGTGTTTATGTTCCATTAAGAAGGGACCTGACCATGAATTTTAATAGGTTCTCTTTTTGTTTTTGTTTTTTGCACCTGTTTACATTTTCAGTCACACCTGGTACCTTTAAGTTTGTATGTAAATACCCAATTAAAAATTAATAAAGAAAAAGTATTCTTATTAACGAGGCTGCAGAATAATTACAGATTTTATGCAGAAAGGCAAAACTGATTCCATTAATTTATATACAAGTTAAAATAAGAATGGGCCCACTATCATTTCTATTTTGTGGTTGCTTTCATTTTAATTATGGCAGTTGTTTGTGAGTTAAAGGTGTGAAAGCATTGTGCTGCATAAAAACTAAATAAAAACTAAGCTTGATCGTTTAGGTCTTTAAATAAGAGACTAATTTAAAAAGAGCCCTCAATGAAATTATTTTCTGAGTAACATGGTGAGGTAGGCTACTTCATTAAGTATGATCTGATATCATCAGTTTTGGTCACGAGCCTCAAAATTAATTATCTGTTCCCTAGGCTACTTTACCATCATTTTAAAACTTCCATGGAATTACTTTACAATTTTTCTTCCCATGCTTAAGTTTTGATCCAAAACAAGTATGTTACACCAAATTTAATAGGTGTTCCTATTATATAATTATTATATCCATGGTAAGTCAGCATTTTGAGATTGTTTCTATTATATAACTTTATTGTAGTTTCTCAAAATCTCTTGCAATGCTCTTTAAAAAAAATAAAGAAAAACTTCTTTCCTTCTTATTTTTTTCTAATGAAAATGGGCTGCCATACATTATTAATACACCAGCAGTGAAAATTACACTGCTGTTACACACCAACTAACCCATGAGGACTATGACGGCAAGATCGGGGATGTCAAACGTGTGGCCAGGAGACCAGAACCGGCAGCAAAAGTGCCCAAACTGGCCCACTGCATGGCCAGGGAGTGCAAGTATTGCAACAAAGGAGGGCATATATATATATATATATATATATATATATATATATATATATATATATTATGTGTATATGTTTTTTTTTTTTTTTTTTTTTTATACATACCTTTC
>VUQS01014661.1:22401-40980 GCA_015108495.1 Heterochromis multidens
GTATATATATATATATATATATATATATATATATATATATATATATATATATTATGTGTATATGTTTTTTTTTTGTTTTTTTTTAAAGACATCTCAGGCTGTTCTTCATGAGTTTTATGAATGGATAGTTTATTAAATGCAAACATTTCCAGAATGCACTTAAACTTTATATGAAAGGGGGACAGTTCAGATTTTTTTTTTAAATAAATTATGAAGAAATAGTTATATATGAAATTGGGCTGTGCGTGGCTCACAAAATAAAACGACTTTCGTTTCGTTGTGCGCGCTCCCGCGAGAAGCATGCAGTGCTTGGCAGGCAGAAGTCGCCGTAACACCTGTGTCGGCGCTGTTGTGAGGGAAGCAGATCGTGACAGGCTAGTAGCAGCGGACTGTAAACATGGCGGCGTGCACAGCTACAGGGCTGTGCCGAAAACCCCGTTACTACTAGTCTGCTAGACAGAGACACCCCAAAAATGGAGACCGAAGAGGAGCAGCACATAACGACGCTCCTCTGCATGGGCTTCCCAGACCCCGACGTGATACGAAAAGCGCTCCGGCTGGCTAAGAACGACATCAACGAGGCAGTGGCGCTCCTGACGAACGAAAGCCCCGGACTCGGGTATGGATATGAGCCGATGGAGAGTGGGCCTACCTCCGGCTTGAGCTCGAGTGGAGAGGGGGAAAACAGCGGGCGGACTGGAACGGGAGGGTTTGACCCCCCTCCAGCTTACCATGATGTAGTGGATAGCGAGGTAAGAGCAACCTGCAGCTTTAGAAACATGAACTGAAGCAACGAGGGAAGGGAACGCGGCTAACTGCCACTAGCAAGAAATAGTGGGCTCGCCCATTTAACTGGCTAAACTTAGCAGCTTCAATGCTACATGCACCTAACGGGAGCTGTCAGAGCAGCAGGGGAAGTTCTGTTCAGTACTACCGGGGAGGGCAAGATAGTTACCTGTTATTGTTAAGCTTCATTATTTTGAAAAATTGAGCTGAAAGCCTGTTCTGAACTTAAAAGCTAACAGAGTTAGCTTGTAGCAGGCTAGCTAACGTTAGTTGAGAGTTAAACGCGCCAGTAAGAGGACCGAAGGGGCACAGAGGCGTCACTCTGGGGGACTGCAGTTAGATATTTCAGCTGGGACCTCTGGTAGCTGGTAAACAGCTCCATCAGTCAGTCAGCCTGAGGCAGCCAGTTTGATCTGTTAGGTCTGCTTTGCATGTGTTCGCTAACGTTAGCTGGACGGTTATCTGGCTGCTCAGCTCCTGTCGGGACTGCGGTCCGCTCGAACCGGACTTGGAGTGGTTTCGCAATTTCTTTCTTAAGCATACGTGGCCATTTTGATTATTTTTCTATTCATAATGTCAGCTGTCATCATCTGAGTGTCTATTTTTGTGTCACTCAGTGATCATTCTTAAATATTGTGTGTGAGGACGGTTGTAGTTGATGATTAAAATCGCCGGTCACTGGTTCTCTCAGGGTAGTTTACTTACACGTCCTGTCACTTCTATGGTGTTTATGTGCTGTAACAGTAAACCGCAGAGGCCCGCCTACATGGGATTGATTTAATTGACACCTTGAACAACCTAACCTTAAGTCTTTTGCTTTTCTAGGTTTCCAAAAACGTTGTACCCAAAGTGAAAGTGACCAGTCCTTCCTGTGAGGTTATTGAGTTAGACATGATAGCCACCTGTTATGTCCCTCTGATGGTAACGAGATGCTGTGATTGTGGGTCAGCAGAATAAGTACACATAAACTACTGACCTGTTCTTGTTTACATCTGCTTTCTCTTCTCCCCCTGTTGTCACTGTGGTTGTTTGTTGCAGGCTATTTTAGTAAGTGTAATATAAACAACACTTGGCATACACAGTGTGCAGCAAATGGAGAACACCCACAGATCAATATAAATAATAAGCCTATGATTAAAAACATGCTAATAATGATATTGTTGCAGATTAATTTGGCACCAAGTGACGACTCCTCTTAGATTTTTGTATTTAATCCATTTTTTCCTGTTTGCTCATTTGCCAGAGAAACTGAAAAATACAATTTGAACCTTTTTTCCCTCTAAACATATTTGCTACTTACATGAGCATTTAGTGTTATGTCTTTTTCCAATCATATATATTATATATGTTTTTTAAAAATATTTATGCAAGTCATATTTGTCATGCTACAGAGAAATAAACCAGACTCATTCCTGCAACAACTTTTAAGTTATACAGAATAACCCAAAGGTGAAAAGTGCTATATTTCCCCTCCCCTCTTCCCTTGTTTGCTGTATTAATGCTCATAAGAGCTGTCATAGGTCTATGGCCGCATGTCATGCTCCTAAATATAGCCCTGCAGTCTCCCTGACACACACAAACACGTTGCAGTTTTTGCAGGGGATCCCAGGAGGATTGCGGGTGCATAGTAACAGTGGCACCGAGTTACCTCATTGTCCAGCTCAGCCACATGCACGCATACAGTGCTTTTCAACCTTTTCCCTCTAAAGCCTTTAAGTCTTGAAGCTACGAAAGTATTGCAGCTTAGTGCATGTTTTATGGTGATTTGTGGTTTTCCCTATGTTGCACTTCTTCTTTGAAACACGTCATTGAGTTGTGGTTGGGTAATTCTGCCAATTCTGCTCTTTGAACGTGGTGTTTCCAGAGATCTGTATTAGTTTAGTCTTTCCCCAGCTTTTCTTCCTCTCATCTATCTGTCATATCTAATTTTCTATAAAAAGGGAAGAGATGAAATATGATGCTCCTCAGTTGCTTTATCCTTCCCTTTGCTTCCTCCTCTTCTCTACTCTGTGGTTGACTAATAATGTTTTCTCATATACATCGATATGCAGCACAGTAAATCATGTACTGAGTGTACTGACCACTATTTATGCTAATATGTGGAGATGTATTCAAAATTGACCTAACTGTATTTTACTGTACCATTAATTAATATTTATACTGTGCAACTCCCACAGGCAAAATGTTCTCTAATAGTTTGGGGCATTCATAAAGTCGTGGGAGCTGAATCCTGGTGCTCAGTTGTAGTTTAACATAATTTCCCATGTAACACAGCAGGTCAAGCTTTATTAAATGGTCCAGTTAAAGTGCAGACATACTGTTAGATAACACCATGCTTAAGTGTTGAATGAAGCTGCTGGGCAGCACTGTTTGAGAGGAACAGGCTGTGAAGGTTAATCATAAATATACACGCGACCTCATGAATATGTAAGCAAGTTTATGGCATAAATAATTTACTAGCCTTTTAACTGTTGTTGCTTCCACCACACAGACTCCTAGGCTTTACTGCCACTGCTTACTTTGTGTTCTTATGCCAGCTGAGCCTTAACTCAGCGCTGCGAATCATAAATACAGACAGTATAAAACTTGACTCTAAGTGAGTTGAATTTTAACTCTCTTTTTATTACCTGCTTAGGCATGACAGCATCATACTGCTAACAAGACAGTGTCATGTCATTTAGCAGGGTATTCATTGAACTTGACTCTCTAGCTCTCACACCCTGACTTACACATCCCCACTCTTTAGATATAATCGCCACCGAAGGACTTGCTAACAAGCACCTGTCTTGATTTATTCTGAAAGCTTCTTGGGAAGAAATAGAGGGATAAAAATATTACAGAGATGAAGGGCAGATCATAGAGGAGAGGACACACTTTCCAAATGACTGCTATCGCTCCTCTCCCACAGAGAGGAAAAGAATCAGGCATCATCCTGTCTGACTTTATCATTGCCAGAGGCCATTTATATTATCCTAGCATCACACAGAGGGCATTTGCAGTGTCATTATAAAACAATGGGATGAGCTGTGTGAAATGCAGTCACCCTCTGCTTTATGTCATAATTTTGTCATGTATGTGTGTTACAGAGAAGCAATGATGAGAATGGGAACTGCTCTGGGGGAAGCATGGAGTTTCCCACCACCAACCTGTATGAACTGGAAAGTCGAGTCTTTACCGACCACTGGTCCATACCTTACAAGAGAGAGGAGTCCCTGGGCAAATGTCTCATTGCCTCCTCCTGCCTTGCCCGGCATGGTAAGACTACATGTCTGTGGAGGTGATGAAAAATTAAGTTTTTAAGGTCCGCAGTAAACTACATTTGCGTTATTGTGTGGGTGGTGTGTTTTGTTCGGACCATCGGGTGTTTTTCACATGTTGTTATTTCGGCCACTTGTGTTGCATGACTCAATATGTAACTACTCTGTGACAGCCAAAAATTCTCCAAGTTTGGATGTGTGACTCCAACTTCTCCCTCTCTGTCAGGTCTTGCTGACGCTGATGAGAACTGCAAGCGTTTTATGGATCGTTGCATGCCGGAGGCCTTTAAAAAGGTAAGCAAAAGAGAAACGGAACTCTAAGTGCCCCTTTGAATAATTAGCATACCTGACTTACTTCCTTCCTACCTCCCTTGTTCGTCATCACCAGCTACTGACCAGCAGTGCTGTACACAAATGGGGCACAGAGATTCACGAGGGAATCTACAACATGCTCATGTTGCTGGTGGAGCTGGTTGCAGAGAGGGTGAAGCAGGACCCTGTACCTGTAAACCTGATGGGAGTGCTGACCATGGTTCGTTGTCTCACTTAGTAATGTTTTCCAGAAATAATAGAAAACTCGCCTTTTATGATGCTTCAGTGTCCCATTTTCCTGTTTTTTTTACAACAATCTTTTAATCACCTTATTCAGAATTTTATGGGCCACTGTGAGTATGATGCCTTTGGTTTGGTGGTTCAGTGCAATTCCATTTATTTGCTAAAGGTAATGCATATGACAGGAATATGTATTTATGCTGTGTAACTGTTGTTACGTACAGGCCCTTAATCCTGACAACGAGTACCATTTTAAGAACCGGATGAAGGCCTGTCAGAGGAATTGGGCTGAAGTTTTTGGAGACGAGGCCAACATGTTTGCTGTCTCTCCAAGCAACACCTATCAGAAAGTAAGGCACGCTTGATTTGTCTGAAGCATTATTGGAGTATTGTACTTGTATGTGTGACAGTTAATCCAGATGCACTGGCAAGTATTTATATATGTACACACATTCTTTTAAAGCCTTGGTTTATGGTGTATAGTCATGTTCAGGGTTCAGACAGACCAATTCTTCATCGCCAGTGTTGCATAGCTGAGCTGCAGAGGGTCAAGAGACCATGGGTGGCTGACACATAGCAGCTGTTTGAAAACTTAATGTTTATGTCTCATGAGAATTTGCAGTGTCATTGCTGAAAACATTTACTGAAACCATAGGAATCTGTTTCAGGAGCCTCATGGTTGGCTGGTTGATTTGGTGAATCGAGTGAGTAATGAGCCGTCACTCAGATATTGTCTCCATAAATATATACCGCAGTTATATCAGTTTTGCCTCATGTTTCCTTTCCCTCTGTCTTTTTTGTGAAGTTTGGAGAGCTGGGAGGATTCACTGCCATCCAGGCGAAACTCAACACTGAGGAAATTGAGATAGCTGTAAGAATGACCATCCTTACTGTCTTCTTATCGTCTGTGTCCGTTGTTTCTTAAGAGTAACTGAATATTCGCTGCACTGCAGACACACTTTAAGACAGCCTATACAGGCAAAAAGTCATCATGTTTGAACCCAGTGCCCTCAGCTGCACAGCGCTGAATGTCTCTCTCTCTTCCACTCTCTGTAATATTCACTTACACACAAAAACACACTCCTGCATCCTCCTGCTGTGTGATGGTTGAAATGCTCTGTTGTTTTATGTGTTCTGAGGCATCCTTGTACTGATGCTTCCTTCTGGGAACCTGGCCGGAACCTCAGCAGTGCATAGCCATTAATTCAGTGCGTGTGCACACACACACCCTCTAACCATTAGCATATTAATAAGGCAAAGACTCATTGCAGACTGCGGTTGCACTCTTCAGTTGCAGTGGGAACTCAGCAGAGTGTGTAAGCTGTTAGATACCTAACGTACTCGAGGCACATTGGAGGAAACGGTGAAAGTGAAAGGAAAAAAATGAGTAGTGCTCACTTCTCTATTGACTCCCAAGGGTGACACATTTGTGTGTGCTTTGAGCAGAAAGGCACGTAGGGTGGAGTTGGAAGAAGGTGGAGGAGAGGGAGCTACTTGCAGAAGGCAGAAATGGAGGATAGTCAAAAAACTGACAGGAACACAGGAACCATTCATTAAGCCCTCTTGATTTAGCACTGAATGACAAATGACAGCTGGGCCCTGGTACTGGATACTCATCCACGCATCTGCTAACAGTCACTCCCTCTCACTCACATGCACTCGTGTTTAAACCCAGTTTAATCTCTGAAAAAAGAAATGTCACCCATACATACATCTGTCAGAGATTGCTTCAAAACAGGAAAATGGTCAATTAGGAATTCTTATACCATAGCTGGTGTTGATAAGTTAATTTCCTGTTTTTGTTCTGTTTTGTTTTTCCTGTCTTTCCTGAGTTATTTATTCTTTTTTATCTGTTCATGCAGTATGTATCTGCTCTGGTCCAACCTCTTGGAGTTTGTGCTGAATACCTTAACTCCAGTCTTGTCCAGGTGAGCTACCTTATCTACTCTCCCTTTAACACACGCTAAATGATGCTCATGATGTATTTCCACCTTAAAGCCAAGTCTTAGTCTTTTAACGGCCCCTTGAAGTGTGTGATAAAGTGAGGACTGGCCTATATGTCCTAAACTGGTTTCTACTAGAGTGTCGGACAGTCAGGTTGGGAAGACACGATTGTCTTTTCTCACTTGTAGCACCCAGCAGGAAATTATCAACTTCAGACACATTTACAGTGCTGCAAATACCTGGTGTGGTTTAGGCAAAGGAGCTACCTAGATAAAGGCAGCACACACTCACTAGTGGGTATTATGTGTGCTGGTAAATGCAGTTTTCTTTACTATTTGGACATCAGCACAATCTGACATCACACAGACTTTTTACCAGGGAGCTGCCAGGTTAAAAACCGGTTAATGTCTAACCTGACTGTGTTGGACATTTGTGTTCTCACATGCACCTCTGCTGGGTGCCTAGAAAAGTTCAGGGCTAAAGTGCACATGTGAAACAGTACTAGACTTGTAAGGTCTAACACTAAAAATTATCGCCTTAAAAATAGCAGTACAAGTATGTAGACAAATGCACACACAATCTAGAATCTGGCCTGTAATTGTTTTTTTTGTTTTTTTTTATCTGTCTTTTGTTTGGTTTAAGTAGTTTCTCTGCTGCTAATGTATCTCTCTATCTGCATTGCTTATCTGTGTCTCAGTATTTTTGTTCCAGTAATAAAATCATCACTTGTGTTTGTTACATGACACTTCTGCTCCATTCTGATTTATATTCTATTTTTATGTGCTGTATCCTCTTACTGTTTTGCTGCTGCAGTAGCTCATTTTCCCCACAGGGATCAACAAAATTTCATATTGTTTTTCCTAGCCTATGCTGGATCCAGTCATCCACAAGATGATCACATATGTACAGAACCTGGAGGAGAAGGACCTTAAAGATAAGGTAGTATTTTATATTTGCACCCTCTTATAATTTTATGTGTTGTAATTTGTTGTGAGAAGTCCCCAAACAAAAACCCCAGAGATGAATGTTTTCACCGTCCTCATAGAACTAGTAACTTTACTGGCACCTTTTAGATCATAGTCTGAATACTGACTATAAATTGTCCAAGGAAGACTATGAGTGAAAACAGTTCTGGTCCTGAGTTCAGGGAAACTAAATTAGTGTGGAAATGGTTCTTTGATTGAGATTTCTCAAGGATCTTGTGATTCAGCCAAATGTCATTCAACCCTAGCGTCTGGTGAGCATCCCAGACCTGCTGTCAGCCATCAAGCTGTTGTGTATGAGGTTCCAGAGGGAGCTGGTTACCGTGGTAGATGATCTGCGGCTGGATACTCTGCTACGTATGCTCAAAACGCCCCATTTCTCCACCAAGATGAATTCCCTCAAAGAGGTCAGCTCAAGAAGGTCGTGAATTGTCAAGTATTTTTTTCTGAGTGCTTCAGTTTCTGAACTCATCTCAGACTATTTTTATATACTTGTCTCTCAGGTGACAAAGTTAATAGAAGAGAGCACCGTTTCAAAGTCCGTGAAAAACGCCATTGACACAGATAAACTGCTGGACTGGCTTGTAGAAAACTCTGTCCTGTCAATAGCACTGGAAGGTAAGGAAGTATGTCAAGACAGCACTAACTAGAGTTTTAATAAGTCCTTTGCAAAACACACAGACATAGTTAAACATAGTCACCACTGACATAAATCTAAACCTAAAAATCAACAAGCTTTCAATTTAGCTTTGACTGTACATGAATGATTCATTAAATGCTTCTTGTTCCAGGTAACATTGATCAAGCTCAATACTGTGAGAGGATTAAGGGAATCATTGAGCTGCTGGGGAGTAAACTGTCTCTTGACGAACTCTCCAAGATTTGGAGAATACAGGTAAGAATCAGGGCAAGCTCAACAAAGGGTGTGTTATTACATATTCATTATATATCGCGAGCAGGTTTTTCTATTTATAACTCTAAAAAAAATCAGTAAACTTCACTGAATGCTTTCATATGTGCATATTTGTGAGAATGTTACAAATGCCCAGCCACCCAGTGGATGTATTGATTTTTGTGTGGCCATTTCAGGCAGGTCAATCATCAACTGTGATAGAAAATATTCATACAATAATTGCTGCTGCTGCTGTGAAGTTCAGCTTTGACCAGCTCACTCATCTCTTCATTCTCATACAAAAGGTCAGTGCTCACTCTGTGATGTTTTGATTAAATAAAGATTTTATTTAAAGTGATTTTCACGTGTGTGCATGGTATTTGTGATAACATGTTTGCATCTTATTTAGAGCTGGGAAGTTGAGAGTGACCGTGTAAGGCAAAAGCTGCTCAGTCTGATCGGGAGGATAGGCAGAGAAGCTCGCTCTGAAACCACAACAGGAAAGGTATGTTGTGTGTGTATATGTCTTTTTGTCAAAGCTAGGCTCATTCAAAAGTAATTGGAAAAAACAGATACAGATATTGTGAACGGTTTTAATGTGAGGATGTTCCCTTGAGTCAGAAGTGTCTTCTCTTTGTGTGTGTCTCTTCAGGTGCTGGAGGTGCTGTGGGAGCTGGCTCACCTCCCCACCCTGCCTACCAGTCTAGTTCAGCAGGCATTGGAGGAGCACCTGGGGATTCTGAGTGATGCCTACGCTGTTAAGGAGACGGTGAAACGCAGTTACATTATTAAATGTATTGAGGACATTAAGAAGGTGAGGCAGACGCGATATAGTATTTTCTTTGTTTATGGGACTCTTGTTGCGGTTTAGCATTTCACTGAACTGTTGCTCTACAGGTGGATGTATTTATTGTTTATTTTGTATTCACACAAAGAAAAAAACTGGGAGCATTTGTTATGCATCTTAGAACTGCAGTTCAGCAGTTTGAATGAAACACCACATAGGTCTTCTACATTTTTCTGCCTGCTGTGACAGTTTTACTCTAAGTTAGCATGCCCTTGTAAGTTTGTTAACCTCTTGCATTACAGTGTTCCCCGAGCAATAGAGCCAGGGCTCTGTCTTTTTAAACAAGTAGCCATCTGTCAAGAATAAATTATTTTAAAGCTTTTTATGAAGCTTTTATTTCACACTACAGAGGCTGATATCACCCAGTCATGCCCTTTTGACTGTTTCTGTTCCTCTTTCCTTCATATTCACATTTACACAAAAGTAGATTTGGTCCAGGTTTCACACATATGATTACATTGGGTTTTTATTTTAATTGAGAACATTCTGTTACATATAGGCTTGTTATAAAATAGTCTTTATTTCGCCCACCCATATTTAACACTGTTTAACAGAATACAGATATTTAATAAATGTTTTTTAAAGGACTGTACAATAGTAGCAAGTGGAGGTATAAGTGGTTATTCATGTATTTATCAGCATTTATAACATCATCTGTGGGCATCTGTAAATGCAGGTTGAATGATTAACTAATTTGCTAATATAGTCAGTGAATGACTATTGTAAAACTGGTGTAAATGAACTGGTACTTTTATAACACTTTTCTACTCTAATTGAGCACTCAAAGCCTGTTGTTATAAGCCTTCTCTATTTCTAACAAATACTGTGCATTAATAAATACTAAACATTTAACTTGCATGTGATAACTACATTATAGTGAATTATAAATGTTTTATAATGGGGGAAACAAAGTAAAGTTTTACAATAAAGTCATGAGTAATCTTTGGATACTAAATACATAGAAAAACAAGGTTAAATGTGCAGATCAACAGCTTTAAAGTCAAAGCATGTGTAAAATGTGGTAGATAAAGTTATAAAGTTCAGAATTTATGCTTCATCATGCCGTTCTAAATATGTTCTTTACATGTCATTCATCCTTGTTTCAGTAAACTGGTACTGTACATGCTGGCTGACCCAGCATGACTAACATAAAGGGGGCACATTATGGTTTTACTTTTTGTCTGCCATATATGTGTGTATATATGTATATGTTTAATATCATATTAAACATGGCCAAAGTTTCAGTTAATGAAGCTAGCATATATCCAAGTAGTCCCTGTGAGCCAAAAGCTCAGGATTCTGCTTTAAATGCTCACTTTCTGACACGTTTTTCTACTTTTAAATCTTTGTGATGTGTTTAATATGGTCATCTCAGCAGCCTCACCCACCTGCTATTCAGATCTTGTTTTTCTTTTTCTTTTGTGAGGGGCAGCTAATAAGAAGAAAGTAGGCTTTAAGGGTCGGGGATGTGAATAAATTAAGGCCCAGTATAAGATGAATAAGGACTTGTTTGAACTGTGAATTATGCAAAATTACGTGCAAAGTTACTCTAGTTGAGTCCAAGAATAAAAATGGAGCTGGAAATTGGCATAATATATCTCTGATACATCCAGGCTGTGTTTTTAGTTACATCTGTGCTTTTCCTGTTTTGACTTCTTACATAATATCCACATTTAAAAATGATTGCTGGATTGACTATCACAGCATGTTGAAGAAAATATATGTATCGTCCTTAGAAATCCTACTTGTTATTTGTGTATAAATATCCCACCTCAAATGATATGTATGTCTCCAGAACCTCACTCAGGAGGACAGTAAAGGCAGCGACTCTCATAGCTCATTTCATATTGGCACTTGGGGCAAGAAGAAATCTAACTCTCTGGCCAAATTAAAAGAGGTATCCATTATGATTTATATTTCCGCTGACTGATGTGTATCCAATCTTCCTGCTTCAGTCCTGCCATCCAATCGTGGAAGAGGGGTTTGACCACAAAGGGGTTTCGTTGGTCACAGGTTGATAATTTCACAGATGATTGCAACATGAGGTTGTTTAACCAGGTGTACGTTAATCTGCTTGCCTCACTAAGAGGGCTTTGGCACTCGCTAACGATTACACAGTGGTGTTGGTCTTGTCTTGGGTGAATGCTGGTGGAAATAAATGAGTGATTTATCTGCTGGATGAGTGGTCAGCTTTGGTGGAAATGCTTTACTCATGCAACCAGGAATCTAATCAGAACCATGGATACCCAGATGAGGCATTTGTCTGATATTTGGCCTTTTACATTAATCCTCATCCTACCAGCATATTTTACATACATGGACTAATGACCGGGGTCCCTAGGGACATCAAGAATAATTTACTGTAAGAAGCAATCATAATAATAGTAAAATGTATTTCTTCTCAAAGCATTATTAGTTATGCATTTAATGTCATCTAAAGAAAAAAATATATCATTATTCATTTTTTTGCAAATTTACAATTATTTTGCATATTTTGTAAAACAAAAATCTAAACTCTTCTTTAATACAATTTGGAGCTGTTTGAAATAAACACACAACCAGCCAGCTCGGAGATGTAATCTCTCCAGTCTGCCCTGGGGCCTCAATTACATGCCTAAAACACATCACCTAGGAGGCAGCTCTACTCTAACCTCCCAAATGACCGAGCTCTTCATTGTACTTCTTAGGCCAAGTACAGACCGTCTTCAGAAGAAACTAATTTCTGCTGCTTGCTTTTGTGATCTTATTCTTTCAGTCACTACCCAAAGGGGGGCTAGGAACGTACATCAGCCAGTAAATCGACAGGATCGATTTCACTCTCTGCTCTCCTTTCACCACAACAGATCGGTACAGCGTCCACATCACTGCCAAGATCCCACCAGTCTGTCTGTCAGTCTCCTGCTCTGCTCTCCCCTCACTTGTGAATAAACCCCAAGATACTTAAACTCCTTCACTTGGGGCAGCAATTTGTTCCCAACAAGGAGTAGGCACTCCACCCTTTTCTGGTTGAGAATCATGGCCTCAGACTTGGAGGTGCTAACTGCTTCACACTAAACTATAAATTCTGTGCTTAAATATTATGAATCGAATCGATGACAAAGATCAACTCTAGTGAAGACCGACACCCACCGAGAATGAGTCTGACTTATTTCTGGCAACACAAACCAAACTCTCACTATGGTTATAAAGAACCAGAAATAACCAAAAACAACTGAAGCTAAACACATACTACGGGCAGTTATATCACACAGTTTGCCTCATGCTGTGCTCAGGGCATGTGACGGGAGGAACAAACAATTTCTACCTTCCTGTCTGTGTTTCGGGAGCAAAGGTAACACTTCTTTCAAGTAGATTTTTCACCCGATCGTTGGACAGTCCTATCAGCGGTGGAGGTTTCCCCACCAGGAGGATCATTGCTGCTCAGATTCGGGCTTGCAATGTAACAGTAACAGCTCTCCTTTTATGTGTGGCATGACCAGAGCATTCCCCAGCTGTTTCAGGTACAACTGACTGTCTCTAATGTTCTGACAACTTTTAGTCTGGGAAGTTCCCCATCCAGATGATGAATGGAACCACGGCATCTGAGTTTTTCTTCTTTAAAGTGACTGACAGAGTGTCCCCAATCCCTTGATATGGTTTGATACCTTAATTTAGGACCCATGGCAAACATTTGACATTCCATTTATTGAAGTGGCAAAGGCAGACCCCAAAACATTTGTATTTTAAAAAGCACTAATCAAAGCAGAAACAGAAAACAGTGATTTGGCATCACTAACAACGTCATAAAAAACTGAAACACTTGGAAAAAACACACCTATGCGATATGACAAAAAATATATACCTCAGTTGGCAGGATGAGGGTTAAAAGTGGCAGATTTGAACTTCAGTGGTTTAAATCCCTGGCTCTGATTTATTTTTTTTCCCCCTGTTGTTTTAACAAGGCCCTAAATAACAAAAATAGTAAGTCTGTGATGCCAAAGAAATTACATAAAATGAAAAGTGATTCATAAAGATCATCGCTGACCTCTATTTTTGTAGCATGTGTTTGTGTGTGCTTTGTGATTCAGCAAATATCTTTATCTTACATGCATGAATGTGTTTGTCTCGACAGGCTTCTCAGCAGAGCAGTCCACAGGCGGTCTGGGTTGTTCCTGCTCTCCGTCAGCTGCACGAGATCACCCGTTCTTTCATCAAGCAGACCTATCAGAAGCAAGACAAGGTGCCACATAAAAACACATGCACACCTGAATAATCTGCTGTACAGTGTTGTTATGTTAACCATTCCTCTGTCTCCCCACAGAGCATCATCCAGGATTTGAAGAAGAATTTTGAGATCGTCAAACTAATAACGGGATCCCTTGTTTCCTGCCATCGACTTGCCGTGACAGCTGCTGGTAACAACGGTCTCTCGTGCTCAACGCTGGTAGATGGACGATACACCTACCAGGAGGTTTGGCTGTGTTGCATTTTCTCTTATAAATGTTTTATTTTAATTTAAAGGTGACCTATTATGCTCATTTCTAATTCCATAAACTTATGGACTCACTACTAGATTAGCAATGCATGACTCACATTTCAAACTAATCCTCATTCATTTCATACTGGTCTTGCTAATTCATCCATTGTCTGAAACAGGCTGTTTTAGCTCCCTCACAAACAAAAGATTCGAACAGCATGTGGGAGCAGTTTTTGTGCTCACAGCCAGAGCTGTGTGTGTGTGAGATGGCCATATTAGGGATATTTGCTCTCACTGACATCATAAAGAGACAGAGCTCCCTGGGAGTTTTTCTTGATCAAACCCAGAGTTCCTCTCTGTCTCCTCTCCTCCTGCTGAGCTTGAAGCAGCTCTTTGTTGATATCAAAGCACATGAATCACATTGATTCACAGAAATTTGGATATTTAGAAATATCAAAATCCAGGTTAGATATTAGTTAACTTTGTTAACCCAGGACTTCTTTCATGATCAAACTGTAATCATTGTAAAAGCAGACAGAGTAATGTCTGGGCATTGTGGTTTCATCCACAGATCAGTTTAAGATATAATAAGGACATTTGCCTTCATTATAAGAGTGTAACATTTATTCTTTCAATAAAGCAAATCTATACAAAGGTACACATGATCAATCACAGTGATAAACACTCTTGTTACTGATGGCATCATGCAGAACGATGTGTGAATATTTGTCAGTGAGGATGATTTTGGTGCAGATGAAATCACTTTTTTGAATACAGACTGCACATAGTTTGTATGTTTTATGGCAGGAATTGTCTTAAAATATTTAAACACTTTGATATCCAGTCAATAAATGCTGCTGAGTAAGACTTTTAAATGAAAGTATGATAGATATATAAAAACCTCAACACCTTTTCTACTGCTATTGGCCAAAACCATTATAAAAGGGTTGGACTATAGCTCCATAAGTAAAAAATATGTTGGATGCATATTTTCTATACTTCCTGTCTCCTGCATTTACCCCCTGTAGATTACAACTGAATAAAGGTATTTAAAAATCAAATTAAATTTGTAGGTATATAATAAATGAGTGGACTACAATGAATAAAATGTAGTAGTAGTGCTTTACTGTTCTGATGAGCTGTATTGCAGTTTCTTTTGATTGATTCCATACTTAGAAATGAATGCGAGTAATGTGTAATTTTCCCTGAGCTGGCATGAGGTTTACACTGAAAGTAATCAGTTCTGAAGAACAGAATGTTCAATATTGATAGTGTGACAATTTATGGGTCAAGATAACACTGTCTGTCTCTTTCAATCTGTCTTTAGTATCTGGACAGCCACATGCGCTTCCTGGCCTTCTTTCTCCAGGAAGCTAGCCTGTACCTGGTCTGGAACAGAGCCAAGGAGCTGTGGGAGTGCCTGGTGTCCGGGCCGGATGTTTGTGAACTTGACCGTGAGGTATGAAAACAGTTATTGCAAATGAAACCTTGTCTTTGGCCATTTGTTTATCATTGTAGCCACCTTTCTCTGGATGACTGCTCTAGAGGAATGAAGGTCAGAGCACAGCAAACATTAGCCATTCACTGCTCTTCCTCCTTTTAAAGCTCTGTACAAGGAAGGAATTAAAACAGGTGAATTTAGCAATCAATGTTGTAACTACAGCAGAAGTAAGCAATAATGTGACATCCAGTCAGTTCAGGTTTCTCTGTGCATCTTTCAACAAAGTGTAGCTTTATCAGGTGCTTCTTGGCATGAGGACAACAGACTTGGAAAGGACAAAAAGGAGCCTTCTGCACTTTCCAAGAGTGTGAGATAATTTTGGGCATGAGTGGTTAGGGTTGAAGGCTCAATTACCTGCAGCCTTTAACAGATCATTCATTCAGTCTTTGTGTTCATTTGGTGGAGGCAAAATAATTATTTTTAACAGACTAATGGAAATGAGCATATGCCGTGGCTGCTATTTGTTAACCAGATGAAAATAGAAAACACTCAAACCAGTCCATCTCATCTGTGTCCAAAATTCAGTTTAACTGAGATTAACATAGTGTGTTTCTGTGTGTGCAGATGTGTTTTGAGTGGTTCACAAAAGGACAACATGACCTTGAGAATGATGTTCAGCAGCAGCTCTTCAAGGAGAAGATCTTAAAACTGGAACCCTATGAAATCACCATGAATGGTGAGGGATTCTCCCAGGAGATGCATTATTGACCCACAGCATTTCAGAAGTGGGTTATGAACATGTATTTGACACGGCATTTAACATGTTTTCTGTCTGTCTCAGGTTTCAATCTTTTTAAGACCTTCTTCGAGAATGTTAACCTTTGTGACCATCGACTGAAACGCCAAGGAACTCAGCTGGTCAGCCCTCATTTTCTGTCTTTTGAAGCTTAGTACACAGTTAATCATGAAATGTGCTGAGGAAAAGAACACTGTGAAATACATCTTGGATGACATTTAGATTTAAAGTATTATTGGGTTTGATTTCAGTGTGTGGAGCGCCTTGACCTGGCAGGGATGGACTTTATCTGGCGCATCGCCATGGAAACTCCTGATGAAGAGATAGCCAATGAAGCAATCCAGCTTATTATTACGTATAGCTATACCAACCTCAATCCCAAGATGAAGAAGGTTAGTGTATGTGTTTGCACGTATTGCTCTGGCTTCATCATCTTCTGAAGATCTGAGAGTGGCAGTGTCATTTAAAGGGACAATTCACATCAAAATCAGCAGCAATGTCTCATTACAGAAATCATAATCCAAAAAAATTCACAACAATTTAATGTAGGAATTATTTTCTTTGTACCAAACGGCATCTAATTCTTTGAGTACTACAAGGCCAGTGCTGTCTGGTTCATTTATATTCTAGAGAAGGCAGGCGACTTTGTACTGCATGTTCAAAACTGGGAAACTCTGAACAATTTAGGTGGATAAATTACACAAACCAGAGGGAATATGTATATTTTATTCTGGGCCTCATTATCCTTTTAAGATGCCGCAGACTGCCTATTGTATTCAGTCATCACTTTGTTGTGACTTAAATGGACACTGAGTAAAGAAGCAAAGTTGGAGAACACAAAAGATCAGAACTTTATAAAACTAATTATTCCAGTAAAAACATTTTAATCACTTTTTTGTGGCTATTTTTGGAACTTAAAATCACTTACAGAAATCACTCTTCCTTCTCACAGGATTCTGTGTCTTTGCACAAGAAGTTCATTGCTGATTGCTACAAGCGACTAGAGGTAAGCTGTTGAATATGTTACTAGCATGATTGTGCCATTTTTCAGAAAGCAGCACCCAGCAGCACATTTCTGTTCTTCTTTTAGGCAGCCAGTTCTGCCCTGGGTGGGCCTACTTTGACACATGCTGTTACTAAAGCAACCAAGATGCTGACGGCCACGGCCATGCCGACTGTGGCCACATCTGTACAATCACCATCCAGGTACAGAGGGGGGTTTGGGTAAGAACATAGTTACTAAACCTATTAAAATACGTTTGTGTTTGTATAATTTATCTTGCATGTTAGTGATGCATAAAATGTTTTGAGTATAAATATTCTTATTGTTGAGACTCTTCTGTGAATTTACACCTCCAGGTCCACTAAGCTGGTGATAATTGAAAGACTGCTGCTGCTGGCGGAACGCTACGTCATCACTATAGAGGTAGGTTGTGCACTCTTTATCCTCAGGGTTTCATTACAGATGTGTATAAAAAGGAATCAAACAGTCCACATCTGATGAAACAGAAAAAATATTGATGTTTTAATTTTTTTAACCTCATCTTTTTGTGTATTTCTGTATAGGATATGTACTCAGTTCCTCGCACTATTCTACCTCACGGGGCCTCGTTCAATGGACACCCTGTCACTCTTCACATCACCTACGAGTCAACCAAAGACACTTTTACCTTAGAGGTATTGTAAACTACCACCCTTTTGTGCAGAGTTCAGGTCTTCAGAGGAAATGGCTAATTTTAGTCTGTGTCTGTCTGTCTGTTCTACAGACTCACAGTAATGAAACAATAGGAAGTATCCGGTGGAAGATATCTGAGCACTTGAGCTGTCCGGTGGATAATGTCCAGATCTTTGCCAATGATAGTGTGGTAAGCGTTGATGACTCTGTGCAGTGCCTGTCTGGGGAAGACCTAATCAACATTATTTATTTATTTTTAGCTACAATTCACAGATGGCTCCTAAATGCTTCACATGCAGGCAATTATAGAGTTTTTAAAAGATAACAGTTGAAAGGAGACAGTCGTAACTGAGAACGATTTTAAGTTTAAACACAATGCTGATGGGCTGGCCACTGTCCTGTTGTGTGGCCATGAACAACATGAATTGTGGTTTTTCTCTCACATTGTCCCTTTACTGCCCCTCTACCATGTGTTAGTTGACCATGAATCGGGACCATAAGCTGCTGTCCCAGCTTGGCTTCAGTGATGAGCAGAGCCTGACTGTGAAAAGTTCAGGCACTGGCACTCCCTCTGGCAGCTCTGAGTCCTCAGCCTCTGCCTCCAGCAGTTCCAGCTCTGCTGTCTTCAACTCTGCATATGCCTTGGAGCAGGTACCATGTCAGATATGGGCTTAGAATTGCAGATTACGTTTCCATTGAGCTTTTTGCTGGTTCTGATGCACCGTACCCACATTTCTGTGTCTCCAGGAGAAGTCCCTGCCTGGGGTGGTGATGGCTTTGGTCTGTAATGTGTTTGAGATGCTTTACCAGCTGGCTAACCTAGATGAGTCCAGGTAAGGTAGCATTTGTTACATACGACAACAGAAAAATTGCATATTTTTATATATGTGTGTGTATGTATGTATGTATGTATATATATGTATGTATGTGTATATATGTGTATGTATGTA
>VUQS01014664.1:4697-19103 GCA_015108495.1 Heterochromis multidens
CCCCCCATCACAAAATCGTTTTGCAGACTTGGTATCTGCTGAGCTGCAGGGAGTAAATGAGGCTGTTGATTAAAACCACACCAACCACTAATGTTAAATTATAAGTAGGAAACAACTGTATTTATTATGATATCAGTACATTTCTGTATATACACAGTAATAAAAATGCAGTCTTAGTAGCACAATGACTTGTTTACAAGTATGACTTCTTTCATTTCCAAGCACACTCAAGTCTTTTCCTTTGATTGCTTGAGCAAATTTGGACTTTCTCAGTGGGAAAAAAAAAACTATTTTGTTTGCTGCTAACAAATTAATTTACATATGAATAAATAAGAACATTGCATTGTATTCCAATACCAGTGAACAATCACTTTGAACACACAAGACATTTTTGAAGAAGCTGGAGTCTCTTCCAGGAAGCAGGTTTACAAACTCTAAGCTAACCCTGAACTCTGAATTGATGAACCCTGAGATAGGGTTCAGAAAAGCGGGTTCAATTAACAGGGACAGAAATGCAGGTAAATAAAAAGATTAACATATGTATGCAAAGTTGGTGTCTCGGTTCAAACTGACTGTAAAGTCAGGCTCAGGCTCACTATCTTTTAATGATAGTGAGGGAATATATTTCAAAGTTTGTAAATATTTCAACATGTAAAGCTGTCAGAACATACAAAACCTATACCAGCTTATATTTAAAAACTCATTTTTAAACTATATCTAGTTTATTTTTAGAGTTTGTCATTTCAGCTGCACTACAACCAGCTCTACTCAGATGTATTTACAACAATCATGTAAAAAATGTTAAATGTAATCATGAACATGATTCACTCATCACTATGTGGCAAATGTCAGCTCAGGTTGAGTTTTTTTCTCCTATCAGGGTTAACAAATTCAGTCGTTTTACTAAATCCACTTTCTGGAACAGACCCCAAATGTGTTAATTATCTACAATACCGAGTGGTGCCAAGTGGAGTGTTAAGTATAAATGTGTACGAGTGGTAATACTGCAGAGAAAAAAAAAAAAAGAGTGAAAGTCATCAAAATGGTTTCACAGTAAACAAAGACACGTGAAACTGCCAAATTCAAGTAAAACAGGATTATGTTAAATTAAAACAATTAAATCCCCTTTCCTCTTTGACATGGGGTGTTTTACATAATTCCACTATTAAATGTAACAAAAAAGAACAAACGATCTTCCAGAGTAAAAAGACAGATTTAAGTTAATAAACAGCAACTCAAAATCAAATTATACATCAGGAAATCTGTACCCAAAATATGTCGGTGTATATTCATGTGAAAATCCACAAGTATAGTAAACTATGCAAGACAACTGTCCTTTGCAATTAATTATTCTATTTCTTTAAGGACAAATAATATACAGCCCTTAACTATGATAATATCTCTGAGTAACACAGACAAAACAAATATTTATGTTCTCACAATACCCAAATTTGGCGACAGCAGGCAGGACTAAAGAACGCTGCCTAAATGTGCAAACCATGCCAATCAAAGCAACTGATTAGACTGTGATTGTACCATTGTTTCAACCCTCAAAGCTTACACTTGACTTTCATGTAACAGCATATGATTCCAGATAAAGCTCCCTCATTCTGGATTCCTGTATTGCTCCACTTATTTTCTTACCTGTACAAAAAAGCATTCAGCATAAGGTAAAGAAGGGTATATCTTCTACTAGCTGTGCAATATACATCAATGCTCATGCATTGTTTGTGATGACTGACCTTTATGGAGCCCATGTAAAGCTGTCTAAAAGACTCACTGTCTATCTTCTGTCATCAGCTTTTATGTGGCACAGTCTGGGGATAAACCTGATTGCTCCCTTCTTACCCAGATCTCATCCTTCTTTGTCTGATTTTGATCCTCTATCTTGTCATCAATCATGGTGCTCTGCTTCTCCATGTCAGGTGTCTCACTGGCTGTTGGGGACTCAAGGCTCTCACTCTCCTCTCTTTCCACACTCTCCAAGGTCAAAGCCATGATGGGGGCCTCCAGGTCAGCCTCAATGGATGCGGGTGTTGGCGTCTGGCAGAAGTCGTCATCATCACTGAGGATGTCTGTCTCCTTCACCTCTTCTTGGTCTTCATATTCTTCTAGGTCGAATTGTTCTTCCACCCAGCGGTCTGTGTCACCTGCCAAGTCAGACGGCTGCTGCTGATCTGGTTCCTCCTTCTGTTGGGACCGTTTTGAGCCAGGCTCCTCTGGTGAAGCAAGGTCTTGCTGTTCAGGATCTCCATCAAAAACAATATCTGTGTCTATGGTGAAACGGTTGCGCACCAATTTCCTTCTGCCCAGAGTCCTGGTCGGGGCTGATGCTGCAAAAAACAGAATATCAGAAAGATAAATTATTATGAACTTACCACTTTGAGTACATTGCTTTGGAGTTTGGCATCATACTTTTTTATATTACTCATAGTTTGGTTTGAAAGTAATCATCTCCGTACAATAATGGTTAAAACCATAAATGAAAAGCTCAGATAAAACCACAGGATTCTATCTGTGTCTGTTAAGAATAAATTGGGGCACTTGGAGCTGTTGGGTTAATGCATCCACAGACTGGCATTTACCTGCTCTATTTATAGTGGGACGGGCTCCCTTCAGGGCACAGAGCCGTTTTCCTCCAAAGGGTACATACTGCTGGTTGAGTGGTAAACTCTCTGTTTTTAGGAGCTGCCGGCGGTGCTTTTCCCGCAAGATGGAGTGGACTGTCTTCACAAAGTCTTTTCTGCTCTCCGGAGAGCTGAGAAAGGTAGACAGTTTGTCACTTTGTTAGATAGCAGACTGGACTTTATCAGTGCTAGGCAAGCTGTAATCGGCAGTGTAATTGAACCTTCTTTAGCAGAGATCCTCACCTGCAGCACAGGTGAAATGTCCTCTCTGGTCTTCCTTCTGACTCAGATTTTGTGTGGACAATCTCACACACAGCAGAGCCCTCGCCATCTGAGGGATAAATCATCGCTAATGTGATCTCATATACACAGAAATCTGTGGGATTTAGAAGACTAAAACAAGTGTTTTAATGAAGTGTGTAATCTCCTTTACCTGCGTTGGCCATGGACCGGACTTGAAGGGCATCAGTTGGGATCATGTGACGGAATCGGAAGGGATCTTTTTCTTCAGAAGATACAGACACCCGATGGGAGCCACACTTCAGTCAAAGAAAGAAAATGTTTTTGCTTTTACAGATGATCAACTGATGATTTTAAAAATGGTCCATGGGCAAAGTGAATTTACAGTGCAGTTACAAAACAGATCTTATTTTCAAATGGGATTTGGTCCTGCTGATGGGGTCCTATTTTTATGAAAACCTACCATTTTCTTCTTCTGCTTGGACCCTTCCTTGCAAACAAAGACCACTGCTGTTTTGAACACTAGAAAGCATTGGTGGGAAAAAATAAATAAATTATTAAAGTTATCACAGGAGTTCAGACGACATCTCAAATCAACATATGTAACTGTAATGTAAACAGCTCTGTTTATAAAAACTAAATAAGCACGATTATAGGTCTTTGTGCAGAATTGTAATTTTTGTTGAAATAAAAAGACAGGGTCATATATGGACAAGAAAAAAGGAAAAGGACATGTGTTTTTCTAGTCTTTCTGATCACTCAAAGCACTTTAGCACCTTACCTATACATTCTTACAGCACTTTATTCTGTGCAATTTAAATACTTTGTCTACCTCACATCAATGGGCAATTTAGAATCACTAGTTAACCTAACATGCATGTCTTTGGACTGAGAAAGGAGGATGGAGCACCCGGAGAAAACCCATGCAGGCACAGGGAGAGCATGCAAACTCCACACAGAAAGGCCCCAGTTGACCAGAAGGTTTGAACCAGAAACCTTCTTGCTGTGAGGCAATTGTGCTACCTACTGCACCACTGTGCAGTCTACATAACAGTTAACTGAAATTTTGTAAAGTGCTGCTAATCTGTCACTGATGGAGTGTAAGGCATTTGAATTTTTTCATAATTACTAGGGGATTACTTCCAAAATGTGCCCTGACACACGTGCACGCTTTACACCATGTGCTTGACTGTGCCATGACAGTCAATTTGTGCCTTTTTCAAGTGTTTTGACATTTCTAAATTGATTCCAAAAATTGTGCATACACTTATTATTCATTTATTACATAATCAACAATCCTGGCATACCAAATGTAGCCATCTGGGGTTCTTTCTTCCATTTTCCTAAGGAGGCAGGCGGGTTAATCCATGTCACAGTGTTGTGGAGAAGCAGATCACCCATTGACAGATCAGCAACCTGGTAAACAAAATAATCAACCAATCTGCGTCACTCTGCATATCATCTGTGGTTAACAGAACAGAGCCAGGCCATGTTTGTTCGATCTACCTCTTTCTTTTCACTGCTCTGCTCAGTGATGAGCTGATCAAACACGGCTCCAAACTCCTCATGGATCTTCTGCATTTCATTGATATGACTGGCAACCTTGTTCATGGCTTTCATGGCAACTGCAATGAAGCACAAATCATGGTAAGAGGTTAGTTGGTGAGACTGTATATGTGTGTTCTACTCTAAGAATTATTTTGGTTTACCATCGAGGTGGTAATGCTCCTCGCTGTCTGGGTCTGTGAGCGAGTAGAGCTCTTTCAGCAGGAGGGGATACTTGAGAACCCTCTGTATGGGTTTGATTAGGTAAGACTCCAGTGTGGAAGAATGCTGCTGCTTGGGGTTTCGCTCATCCAGAAAGGCCTTAAAATTGGGGTCAGTTTTGGCTGGAATGACCAAAAAAAAGAACACTCAGTGAAACTCCACCAAATGTTACCTACTTATCTACTTTTATTTATCCTCTGTAATTGATACACATTGGTGTCCTCAAGTATTTTCACTAATGGTCTTTAAGTTTGTTGTATGCTTATTTGTGTTGTTTGGCCTGATATTATGCAGGTTACTGTGGTGCAAGCATGCTTTGCCTTGCATTAGAAATTACCATAAGCCACATCAAAAGGACTGGATTGTTTTGTTTTCATAGAAGGGTCATTTTTATCTAAGAGCAGCTAACCATGAGTGGGCAGAACAAAAATCTGTTTACTGCGTTACAAAAAAAACAAAAAACAAACAAAAAAAACAGCTTCATCCTAATAGCACCTCCTTAAACAGTGTGGCAGATAACCAGTTGACTCACTGAATGTAAATGCAGAAAACAAAGCCATCCAGTCAAGTCCTGAAGGGAGTGGGTGTACTAGCTAGAGAACAGACACTGTTCAAGACTGCTTATTATATACCATACATTTCTGCAAAGCTTTTAGCCCTGGGAGCCTCCAGCTTTAAAGTATGCATGGGTCAGATGGACAGCAGTGCTCCTGACAAGTGTACAGAGCAGATTTATGGAGCTTTGCAGTATCATGGCAGATGGTTTATGGATAAATGCATCCTCTCCTTTGAGGAGGAATGCATCTCAGAGGCATATTTACTCACCCTTCACGAGGACCTTAGGGACTTTGGTGTGGCTGGCACAGAAAGCGCTGTAGATTTTAAAACGGTCTGCATAGTACAGGAAAGACCCTCCGAGGGAGAAGAGGATTTTCTGTAAAAAGGAGTCACCCAACCAGTAGTTCAAAGAGTTCATCAGGTCTTTAAATACCTGTTGCAAGTCATATCTTTTGTTGTATATTTTACAGAAAAAGAGTGTACCTTAAACTGATCCACTCTCTCCAATTTCTCCAGATCAGGAACCAGTCTGGTTCCGTCTTCCAGAGTCTTGAGAAACTCAACTTGGAACTCCACCATTTCTGGCAAGTTACCAAACAGTACATCCAACTGAAAGAAAAACACATTTGAGACCATTTTAAATGAATAAATAAATTTAACGTGTTCCAGTGTATTTCAAAAATATGATTCTTAGTCACTTGCTACAGTTAAACCACCAAAATGGCCGAAATTTAATAGAACCAAATGAATCTCATTGTTGAAAGTGCATTTAAAACATGGCTTTATTTTTCAAACCTCCCATCTCTCTCACACATCATCCAACCCTCTTGTCCTCACACACAGCTACACTTCACATGATTATGTAACCTACTTTTCTTAGAACATTTCAACAGTACTGGCATTTAAAAGCCCGATCTACCCCCTAAAGGCACATGGGGAGCATTTCACATACCTCATCCTGAGTGAGGAAGGTCTCTTTCTGCAGTGGGGTTAAATATCTCCCAATGAGGCAATTGAGATCCTGTAAGAAAATCATGAAAGATAGTGAGTAAATCCTGTTTTAGTCAGGTCCGTCTTATGCCATTGTGTGAAATATGGACACACAAAATACATTTTTATATGAGGCTTATATATTTTTAACAAATCAACAGGTATAAGGTGCAGGGATAGTCAGAGAGTAGGACATGTAGTTAATCCAAGATCAAACCCAAAGCAGCTGGTGGATACCCAATTAAAGAAATGACCCTGATAACACTAGCCTAAGCTGAAAAGTAGAAAGCCTAACAGATTAACAAATTCCTGGCAATCAAAAGTAACATGAGACTGAGTAAAGCCAAAATGATCTGTGCTCAAACCGGTAGAAATTAGACATGTACATTATGTGGTATTGCATTAAAGATTTGTCTCAGAAAATAGCATATAAGAAACAAACTTCATCACCAGCACACAATCACAAGACAAAATTAAAAAGGATCATATAGATTTGTCGATACTTTGCCAACCACTACAGTACTGTAATACAAAAGTTAACTTAACTTAAAATCAAAGCCCCTTCAAGTATTTTGTCTGTATTTATTGCATTAGCAACAAAACTGCAACTGCCACTACTGCACCCACAGACATAAAAATGCACCCACATGTCTGTTTGAAAAAATACATCATGCACATTATAATTTATATAATACGTATATCTGTGCCCCGTAAAATGGGGTATAACATTTTAGTTAGTCATGACATTATTCCATTATATAGCATCGCTAACCCAGTTATTCCACTGAGCCATATTTATACTGGGCTGAAGAAGATTAGGCAATATCCAAGCAAGGGCACAGCTGTGTCCTGCTCATATCTCCTGAGACACAGAAATAAATATGGATAGGTCATGTTGAATGGGTGATGTGTAAGCCTAACACAACCTACGGCAAACAGAAACATCGATCGATGGACAAGAGGAACATACACACAAACAAACACCATCTGCCTTTTACAAGTAAGATGACTGATACTGACTTTGACATAGGTGCGTTCGGTCTCCACAAGTTCACAGATGACTTTGCGGAGCTTGTCAGCATCAGTGAGCTGTCGGGGAGTTGTAGGAGGTGGAAAGGGTGATTCCGGGCTCGGCGAAGAGGACACACACTCCAAGGAATTCATGTCATGGAGACTGCGGCAGAAAGCTGCGACCTGCTCCGTACTCTGCAAAAAAAAAAGAGAGGGAGAGAGAGATTAGTATTTTGAGTGGCAAGAGTTAAAATGTGATAAAAGCGTCATTCCAAACTAAAGTCTTTAAAGGAAACGGCAATGCTCACAAAAGCAGAACCACAAATATTAGGAAGCAGATGCCACTTTCTACCTACTGTTGTGCACACATCCATGACTGTACAGCAACTGAGCCTGGAAAGAGGCAGTGAGGCAGCTCTAAAAAAATCATTTGCACTAATTTGGTCTATTTTCAGTCTGTCATAACAATGACTTTCCACCTCCCTCTCACTCACATCGCTCTTTTCCCTGGTGTTTTCCTCCTACTGATGGATCGGTGGTGTAATGATTCAGCTCTTTCACAGAATCAAAATATACACACAACGGTGTCTGTCCGCATACAGTATGGGTTGCCGTGGTGACCATCCCTGATGTGCATTAGACTATCATTTTGGGCAAAAAATAGACCCCACTCAGCAGCAGCCTACATGGCTGAACTAGTATTGTTACTTTGCCCACAGTAGGCTACAGCCTCAGCATCCATAAATATAAACTGGCATTTTGGCTTTGCAATCAATACAAACACAAAACAGAAAGCACAAAGAGCATAAATCACATCCATCAAAGCCTTATTCATTCTGTGAGGCAAGACTTCATTTGAAAGTACATGATAAAAATCAAGTGAGACAGTCACATAACAGACCACTAGATGCTGTAGTTATCACTGAGTTCATAAGCTGGAAGCTGAGAAATGTGTGCTTTGTTTTATATGGAGTTTTATAGGCCAGACAGAAGCAATTTGTCCTGTCACACCTATAAGTTCCCCTGGGAAATGATGAAGTTATCCACACAGCTACAGAGGATAAAAGGTTATGATTCTCAGATAGAAATCTTAATTAAGACCTGCCCAACTGCCGGTCTTCACATCTAAACAACCTTTTTTAATTTTACACACACACACACACACACACACACACACATATATATATATTTATATATTGCTGTCCCTAAAAAGCAACGCATAAGCAATTTTTCCAGTATTTACCAAAATGATGACGAAAAACAGCCATAATGATGTTCTTTGCTGTCATTCACTAAAATATGATGGAAAAATACGAGCGCAAAGTACAAGAAGAACATTGTTATCCAGCAACTGTTAACAGCTCTTCTCGTGCAGCTTTGCAAATGACCGTGGTTATCAGCTTGGTTATCTAATCAAAGAGACATTGATATGTGAAGCACGACAGCCATTTGTTCCTCTTGACAGTGTTCCCAAATTAAGCAGGCAGTTCTCACATAAACACATGAACTAGGAGGTGCTATGTCTGTAAATGTAATGTTGCAAATGGATCTTACACCAATGCACAAATATATTCTTTGCTACAATTTTTTATTTAGAGTGAACATAACACATACTTTAAGTAAAACCAGTTGGATGTAGAGAGTGCTTTTTAAAGTTTAAAAGAAAGTTTTATGAAACTTAGAGCTGATGATATGTAAGGTCCAGTACATTACACATAAAACTGAGCATGAAATGCTAGAAAGAAATGCAAAACAATAAACACACAGCAAGAGTGCAGAAAAAGGGGGAAATATGTAAATCTGATTCTTTTCTAAACTGAGCTCATCAAGTTTTACTGAGCCTAGTAAGACAGTCACAGTCAAGTCATGCTCTTCACAATCTAGGCTAATTAACACTATGACAGCTTTGGGTGCTTGGACACTTATGACTTGTTAGAGAGGAGAGAAAGAACACAGGGTTTGAAAAAAGAAAATCAAAGCCTTCGGTATCTATTTAAAAGAACAATACGTAAATCCGAAAAGCTGTCACAGATAAAACTGAGATGCCAAAGACAGTTTTCCCCCAGCAAATGAAATATAGATTAAAAACCGCTTCAAAGCATAAAAGCATTGATGGCACTGGGAGAAGATTGCATGTCTGTCCTCTGAAACCGAAGCCTGAGATCACAGCTTGAGGTGCTAAGAAAGAAACTCGGAAATGGTCAGAGTAGATTGTCCAAGTCATGTAAAGTCCAAGCCATCTGCAGTAAGACTTTTACAGAATCGGCTCCTATATGCAATATTTTATTTTGGCATCTCCTGGAGCACTCCAGTGATTATGGGGCAACTCTGCAACAACAGTGACTCTCAGCTTCCTGTCGTCTGTCTATAGCAGCCAGTGAGAGGTGTGAAACTAACACTGAGAAGGACAGGTGTTTTTGTTTTTCTTCTCACTGGAATGAGACAACAGCTAGCATAGCAGCACCAAGAAATAAGAAGGTAAAAAAGGAGATTTATGAAAGGAATCTCACCAGATGAAGCATGTCATAGATGGAGTCTGTGGAGCGCTTGCTGTGCTTGCTCCACTTCAGGATGGACATAGCCGGGTGCAGGTGGACAGTCAGCGTCAGTTAAAGTACCAGAGAGAAAAAGACTCCAGGCTTCAGAAAGAGTAAAGTCTACACTGCGTCTTTCCAATACATTTCTCAGCCCTTTTGTCTTCCCTGTTTTTAAAAAAAAAAGGGAGAAGATGCTGTGGTGCTTGTGATGAAGGATGAGTGGAGCTGCTCAGCCTCCTCCTCTCCGCCCACCAGCACTTAAAGCCTTCCAACTCCCCTTCTTTTGCTCCTTCACAGTCTGCTGTAGCTTTGTCACCAATATTCTGCTGTTTTCTCTCTCTGCCTCTCTCTCTTATCTACAGGCTGGGTAAACTTAGGCACACTGTGTGAGTGTGAAGATCTGGTCAACTCTAGCAGCATTGTAAATTAGTCTCGATAATCCTCCAGACCAGGGAGAGAGCAAAGGAGCAGGAGGGAAAGAATCTCTTCCACAAGGCTGCGGTGGAGCAGGATTGGCTGGGTAAGCCACGCCGCAGTAGAATACAAATGCAGGATTTCAGGAAAAGGGGAGAGGGGAGCTGCTGAGGAGCAGGCTAGAGAGGGGGTGAACTGCGGTACAGCATTTAACAAGTAACAAAAGAAGCACTGGTCCCTGTGATTAACTGAAAAGCCCTGAAAATGCCATAGAAGTGGAGAAAAAAAAATACACTTGCTGTTATCACCACACATTTAGATTTCCGCCATCTCTGAGGAGACTAACAACTGAACTGCATGACTTACTTTCCACTGTGTGTCCTGTTTGACTCAGTTAGTAATTTCCTACTTTCCCAGAATGCCCCACATAAAAGGGCACACATTTATCACTGAGAGATGGTAGGGTATAGCCAAACAGATTAGTGACTGTTATTCAGAACACAAAATGCTGCACTGAGTTCTTCTCTATTGAGCCTGTAGCCAGAGCACATAAATTGGCACCACTGATAAATGATGTAGGTGGTCTGTGCCAAAGTCCTTGCTTTGAATATGTAGTACACAATGAGGTTATGTTGCAGATAGTTTTTTTTTTTTTTTTTTAAATAACAAGGTAGAAGAACAGCGATAGTACTTTGCCCCATACAAAATTACAAGAAAATGTCTGTTTCAAAGCAAAAAATGCAGTTTTACAAAGGTTAGACTGGTAATCTCTAACTAACAATGACAGAAAGTAGGGAATCTTTCAAATGTTGCACTTTTACAGGCAAATTCCACCTTTTCAGTGACTGCAGAAGCAACTGTTGCCATAGGAAGGAGGATATTTGAAACAGAGCCAAAAAAATAAATTAGTTAGGAAATATTTATTATCACTTTATTAAGCTATTCTTGTAAATATTGACATCACGATCATGTTTCAGTTATGAAGACATAAGTCTTAACTCTGAGGTTTTTCAGACTGTCATCTCTTTAATACCTTCAATACTACACAAAGACGAGGGAGTTCTGATCTCACAAAAAGAACCTATAGGTTGATTTTCCAACAAGTCCCAAGGAGAATGAAAGCAATCAATGTTTAAAAAAAAAAGCTGCAAAAGCACTATTTAACAGAGCAGAGCATGACCTTAATGACAGATTTTGTCCTTCATTCTGCTCATACACTAGATCTGTACTCCTATTTTTCTCATTCCTATAATATCATTAATTATTACAAAGGCAGTTACCTAGAATTGGTACAACACTTGATTAATTGCTGCTCATGAAACAAGACAAGTTCAACGGTGTGATTAAAACAGGCAACGCATAAAGAAGCAGTAATGTGACCAGTTCTGAATTTGAAGGCTAAATAGGATGACTGAGGGTATCACATTGATCCTTGGAGTTCTTCCAATGAGCTCTTAATTTAACCGGGTACAATGAGAAATGATGTCATTATCAAGTGTTGTCATAAGAGAGAAACTAATCTACAAGAACACATAAGTGCTTTCATTCAGCATTTTATGAGCAGGAGCCCAGTGGTCCTTTGAAGTCAATTACAGAAAGCAGATTAAGGACTGCTGCTTTAACTGTTTTTTGTTTTTGTTTTTTTTTGTTTTTTTTCAAATTAGACATCTTTGTTAGTCATAGCACTTCAACAGCAACACGTAGGTCTTTGAGACTTACTTGCTTGTCTTGGCAATCGTGCTCTGTGCTTTCTTTTTTTAATTTGTCTTTGTTTTCATTTATAGTTAAAAATGAATCCACCCCCAGTTATTACCTGGTCCTAATAACCACGCATAATCAAGCAATTAGAATGCAAGCTTAATCAAACACCTCCATCACTCAGCTGTTTCATTCAAAGCAAATGATATGTCCTGTCCTGGGTCTCCAGTGCATAAGATACACTTCATGCAGCAATGATGAGATATATTTGTAGTTAGGTCCCTTTGATTTAATCATGTCAGAAGCTATGAAATTCCATTAGAATTGTGTGTCATGAAGGTAAAAGAGAAACCCGATACAGATTGCATTGAGAAGCATGGGGTTAACACCCTCATGTCGATTATGGATGCTGTTCTGCTTCCATAAACAAGACAAAATGAGCCAGTAACAGATGGTGAGTCAAACTGTGGTGAAGCAAAATGCTCGTGAGTGCTTTTTCATAATACCAGAGCTAAGAGGGGTGCTGTAAAGAACAAGGACAGGAAACAAGCATTGGAGCCGCCATATTATATGAAAGCTGGGTTGTCAGATGTTTTCTCTGGTGATACTAAGACTCCAATAACAATAGTAATAAAAATGATGATAAACATTGTGCTCTTACCTTTGTGCACTCATCAAACTCACTGAAGATCTCAGAGTCATCATCCAGGCTGTCTCCTGAGCTCTCCAGAAACAGTCCCACCCCATCATCCAGGATTTCCTCTGACAGAAACAAAACAGTCATGTATAAGCGTCACAAGAGCTTTTCCCCCCTCTTTAAATTAGATTAATATATTTACTTGCCTTGTCATTTTATTAAGATTTAAGACCTTCTTAAACTAATCCACTAAGCACACTGCTAAGAATGTCCTATTTTTCCTAATTTAAATCCAGTAAATTCATTGTTTGCATTAATGAAACTGATGTCACTAAGGATGATGGTCAGAAACCCAGTTCTCCTTGCATGGAAATAAAATATAAGCTTGAGATTTGTCTACCTGTGTACTGATTAATTTGTTCTATAAAGTAATTACATATCAGGTGACTTTGGAAACATAACCATACTGTGAGCATCTGACGGCTTTGATGCACTTTAGATTTGTGGGAATTGAAGTTAAATTGTTCATTAACCTCTTCTAATTGGACCTATAAACATGCAAAGATGGAAGCCATAGTGGAGCTTTAAATTAGTAAGTGAAATACAGTACTGTGCAAAAGTCTTGAGCATCCCATCATATTTTTATATTTTGCTTCCAAGGAGCTGGATTTTCTTGTAATTTTTTAAAGTGGTCTTGAACAATAGTTCTCCAGGCTTTCTGAAAGTCAAATTCAAGCATAAAAAAGGAACCTAACCTTTATTTAGGCACAGCCTGTTTCAAAAACACATTATTTGTTCCCATTTCTTCAGTTGACTCTACAAAAAATGCCAAAAATGAAAACACAGTTTGACAGGCATAAAATAGTATTTTTGCACCACCAAGGTGATTCCCAAAGAGCTATTAGCCAAAAACTTGGCATATCTCGGCATGGTGTGCAGTGTGTCCATTGTACAAGTGGAGGACAAAAGAAGATGTGTCAGGCCTAAAAAACTGTCTACAGTAGATGAACAGTATTTGAAAGTCATGTCCTTAAAAAATAGGAAAAAATCCAACAAAGACCTGACACAGAACCTGAGAGATGCATCTGGCCCCATCTACTGTTCGCTGAAGCCTCATCAGAAATGGTCTGAGGTATGACAATTTATGCAGGAATTAGACTGAAAATCAGTGGCAACAAATTTGGAGTGATGAATCCAAATTTAAAATTTTTGGTTCAAATTGCCTTCGATATGTACAGAGGAGGTACAACAGGGAGTCTCTACAGCCATCCGTAAAACACGGTGGAGGCTCTGTCATGGTTTGGGGATGCATTTCAGTCAGTTGTGTTGATTATGAATGCAGAAAAGTACCATCAGATTTTGATCTATCATGTAATACCATCTGGAAAGTGTCTGAATTGCAAGAGCTTCATTTTTCAGCAGGACAATAATCCCAAACGCACTGCTAATGCAGTAAAAGCCTACCTGGATAGAAAAACCACACAATGGAACACTATCAGTCATGGATTGGCCTCCCAAGAGCCCGGACCTCGACATTAGTGAAGCAGTGTGGGATCATCTTGACAGAGAAAAGAACAAAAGGCAGCCAACATCCAAAGAAGAGCTTTGAATGTCCTTCAAGAAGCCTGGAGAACTATTGAAGACTACTTAAAGAAATCACAAGAAAGCTGCCTAAGAGAGTTCAGGCTGTATTGAAGAATAAAGGTGGACATACCAAATATTGACTTTCAAGCTCGTTAGAATTCTACAAACTTTATTATTATTAAATTATCATTTATGCTTGCACTTTTCTATAAATCGCAACTGTTTCTTCATTTTTCTTGTACAATATAAAGAAAGGAGGAATGGCTTGAGACTTTTGCACATTACTGCATAATGTTAAAATATACTATTTGTAATTTTTTTTTTTTTTTTTTTTTTTTTATCT
>VUQS01014666.1:19455-33420 GCA_015108495.1 Heterochromis multidens
TTTATTTAATTAAAAAAAAAAAAAAAAAAAAAAAAAAAAAAAGACACTTTAGCATTATCAGAGTTGATAGTGGAGAGTAGTATTTGTCTATCACAACCTAATAATGCACCATATGAAATTCAGCTCCAGACTAGGTGATGGTGACATACCACAATGTGGCCACCCAAAAAAGCCTGGAGGAAGGCCGTCTTGCCTGTCCCTCTCGGTCCAATCACCTTGCAGAGAAACACCGATCTCTGCGTCTGTCGCTTTTCTAGATCCACCTCTTTCTCCCGTGTCACTGCACATATAAACATGCACACATAAACATGCACACAAACACAAAAAATAATCACAAAATGGGCAAACACATTGATATGCCATTCTATTCAATGATGATGATTTGAATTTAACTGGCTTAGCTGCAAGAGCACCACCTTTGCTCAAAAGATAGTTAAATATTTCAAAACTGATGGACTCCTCATTTTTCAGGCAATTAAAAACAAAGGCGACAACTGGTATTAGAAAGCCCTTAGCAGAAATTATAATTCCTGTACGAGTTGAGAAAAATTAGACTATTACAGGAGCTTTCGCTTTAGTTCACTTCTGTTGTGTTTTATCACTGCTGATTTTGTTTTGATCACAGAAAACATCACAACAGGCCAAAGACCAGCCTGTAAAAACACTGTAGAAATTATATGTGCTGATCAGTTTATCTTTGAGTATTTGCTGCTGCTCTACCAAAGGTCTCATCAATATAAATCATAAAAAAAAAAAGATAAAAATGATAACACATAATCTGACATTAACAAAATTTATTGCCCTTTGACAAACCTATTTAGTTAATCTGATAATCAGTAAAGTGACCTCTAGTGGCTGTCAATACCTATGTACAGGTAACACCAGTGTAAGAACATGAAATTTGTGTTTAAAGCCAGAGCAACCAAGACTAACAGGTCTAAGACTTTAAAATAAACTTATCAGAAAATCAAAAAAAGACCAAAACACTGGTTTCTAATCACTGATGTTATTTAAACTGCAATGTTTAGCCTGAATGTAGTTCAACATGACACTAAAACCAAAAGGTTTTATCTTGTGCACAGTACCAGGTCCACTCAGTACAATCATATTTGATACAACTATTTGTTATTCTAAAAAAAAAAAAAGAAAAAGAAATATGGAAACACCAATTATGTCCCTAAGAGCCATCCTACATAATGCAGTAATCCAATATTTGCTAACTAATTTCACCCAGACACACAAAAATCTGACAGGCAGTTATTAACCACAGACTTTCCCTAAATGACTGTGCTAACATGGCTAAAAACAAAGTACAATAAGAATCTACTTTTGGCTGCTCCCTTATTTCCAAGGGGTGGCCACAGAGAGTAGCGCTGCATGTTTGATTTGGCAGATTTCTTTTTTTTAAATGCCAGATATCCTTTCTAACACAACCCCAAAGGGATTTATGTCTCCCCCAAGGATCTTTCGTTTATTAGGCGAAGGTGAAAAACCACTACACAGTGGAATAACAAAGTTCAATAAGAATTAACAAATTTTTCTTGCAAACACAGGCTGACTCACCACTGGACATCAAACTAGCTAAAGGAAAACTAAAACCAGCAAACAAAAGTTCCTTTGAAAAAAAAAAAAGAAAAAAAAAAAAGATTGTTGATGTTTTCCTGACAAATGTGTGACATTACATCACATTTTCTCATCTTGTACAAGCTTTCCTTACAAAACTGTCCTCAAACTGCCCACAGTGTGCCTGCACAGACACCTCTAAGTTATGTCCCATCATGTCAATCACAAAACACAAATTTAATCAGTTATCAACACTCATTGAGTTAATGCTTAAAGTTTCTTTGCCATGCAGAGAGTGCACTATGCTTCAACCTGTGCATACATAAATGTGTTAAAACACGTGCAATTTATAAACTTCCACATCAAAGTGAACGATTAATTCATATCAACGTGCACAAACATCCTGTTGAATAACAGGATTAGGACTAGTAATCTTCCTACAGTGTTTAACTTAAGAGAATGACATTGTAGTAGTATCCATATCTCCCATGTATCACAATAAAACAGTTTTTTCTTATATACACATCCTTTGTCAGCTTTTGACTATCCATGTCAACCACACACACACACACACACCTGTGATTGCAGCAGTCTGTGACTTGTGTTCAGTGAGAATAGGGTAGCCTAGATATCCTAGGTGCTCCAGGCAACGGTGGATGTCAAGGTATGCGGAAAGCCTGTGAAGGTCATACGTGTGAGCTTTGAACAGTGCAGACAATAAATTCCTGTACGTGCATTAAAGTGTAAACCTAGAGCATACTTAACACATAAAATCAATAATTTGAAAAGAAACTTACGTCCACTGACAGAGGTAGCCGTGATTCGAGATGTAGCCCTCACTTGCGGTTGGGACAGTCATGTAGACTTCAGGACCCCATGGCATGTAAGGACATACGCAAAACAGGTTTCTAAGCTCTGTCGGTGACAGGGCAGAGTCCTTATCCTAAGAGGTAAAGCAAGGCACATCTTCAAAACCAGAATGTCAATAATGTAACAACTCATCTGGCTCACAATCCATCACATTACAGTCAATTCACAGTTTATTATGACAAATGTCATCTTAACCTTGAGCACAATTTGGGTGAAGACCCATTAGGTGACCACTGTGTGTAACGATTAAATTCTTATCAATACTGTAGGAGTAGTGATTCTTCTGAATTGTGGACTTTCGGTTGGATGGATAGACTCACCATAGCATGAGCTAATTGGACTTTCGGCCAGATGAGCTAACAAGGATATCTACCATTTAACATGGAGATCACGTTAACATTCATTTTACTGTCCGGTGTGACAGTATCTGGCTTCATGCGTTAATGGCACCCTGATTATTTTTCCATCAAAGCTGAGACAGCTGTCTTACCAGGTCAGTGCAAAAGTTTTACATACCTCCTTTTACACAGCACATAGCACTGAATGCATACTGTCATGTTAACAGTGCACAAAAAATTACAACCAGAGATCTTAAGAGCCAGTATGTGCACTTTTTGTTGTCAGAGGCATATAGACCTCCCCAGAACGATCAAAAAGTCATCATTATCCCTCATTCCCAATACAATCTAGAACATTCGCTTCAACTGGTAGCAGCAAAGTGTGGTAGCTCTGATCTTTACTCAAACTTTACTTTTGTTGCATTTTTATCGATTTTTTTGGCAAGGAGGAGTTTACTCAAGAGAAGAGCTCTTTTTTGTTGAAGCAGAGCAAGTCTGGATGATGCCACCCTATTCCAGCTGAGATAAACAGGTGTTTTCGGGGTTGCCGTGCTGGTGCAAAGGTGAAGGCTTGGAAGTGGAGATATAAGCCCTTTCTGCCAATAGTCATCATGGGAAACGTCAACTCTCTGCCCAACAAAAGTGATGAGCTGGAGATATTGGTGAAGACTCAGAAAGTATACCGTGACTGCAGTCTAATGTGAAAACACGGTTGAATCAAAACATCTCAGACTCCAATGTGGATCTGCTTGTTTCACCCTCATGCCGTTGGACGGAGATGCTGAAGCTGGTGGCAGGAAAGAAGGTGGGGGTCTGGCTTTGTTTGTGGACCAGAGATGGTGTGGTCCTGCGCGTGTCACTGTCAAGGAGAGGATGTGTTGTCCCGATGTTGAATTGTTGGCAGTTGGTGTGCAGCCATGTTGTGTGCCAGGAGAGTTCAGTCATATCATAACACTATTTGTTTACATTCCACCCAAGGCAACAGCTGAAGCTCCATGTGAAGTTCTCCATGAAACTGTTGCTAGGATACAGACTAAACATCCAGAGGCACTCTTCATAATATCAGGAGACTTCAATCATGTTTCCCTCTCCTCCCACCTGACTGGATTCACACAATTTGTTGACTGTCCTACCAGAGAAAATAAAACCCTTGATCTGTTGCACACCAATGTCAAAGAAGCTTACAGAGCTACTGCCTACTACTACCACCACTTGGCAGATCAGACCACAACTGGAAGACTCCTCTCTACAGAAAATAATTTGTACCAACAGCCATCAGGCTTTACAATTCTCATACAACTAGAGGATGAGCTATGTCAGACATACAAATTTCCCTTTGGGATCAATAAAATTATTCTTATTTTTATTATTCTTATTCATGTTGATCTGAAATTACAGATCAATGTGATTACAAACAACTTTTCATTATTCATGTTCCCATCATTGCACTAAGACTCAGCAATAAAGACTAGAATCTGCATTTTAATAAAACTGTAACTGGAGCTAAAGTTTGCAGCTTTCAGCTGTTTCTATACATCTTTCTTCTAAGTTCATTGCATATATGCAAAGCCGGAAAGCATCACCATTCATTCATTATCTTCTCAAAAGTGAGATGCACACAGTTACAGCGGTAACTTGAATGTCTGATGAAAAATTCTCACCAATATGAAGACAACAGTAAATGACATTGTGATCTCACTGCAAACAGAAGGGCTCAGGGTTACTGTTTAATAACTGATCCATTTAATAAACTCGAGTGTGTATGGACACTTTCCCTTGACTACATATAGCTGCATTATATATCATCTAATGTCATTTTAAATCTTATGCATAGTAGATAATACTGCACAAGTACTGAGGTACCTTCCATCAATGTTGTGGAAATTTTGAATGAAACCATGAGGAACTTTAACCTAAAAGTGACCCATGTCTGAATGATGCAATGCTGTTACTTTAACACACTGATGCAATCGACAATGTTACATACCCCATGTCTGAAAAGAGCTCGTGACTCAGACCACTGAGCCTGTTACTCACTTCATCATACTTGTCAAACAACCGCTGGATGAACTGGTAACCTTGATGATTGAGCTCTGTGGTGCAGCCTACAGGAACTCTGAGTCTGACAACAGAAGAACAGCATTAAAATATTTAATATAATATAATAATTCAATAATATTTCAACATTTTCCTGAATAATGTGCAAAAGCAAACAAAGTCAAAACCACCTAGAAGAACAGGAGGACTGAGATTATTGTAAATCAGCAATGTTATGTTTTACAGCTAGACTGAGACAGGATGCAGGCACTATACATACTCAGGGTAAAGGTAATCATCAGTCAGCTCAAGGTTGTCATCATAACCAAACTTCCGGAGGATAGTCCATGTGGTTTCATGTCTGCCTCTCTGGATAAATAATGTATTAAGGAACAAGAAACCTGAAAAAGAAGAAACGTGACACTTGACCATTAGTTGAACATGGTCCTCAAACAACAGAGTTTAAGGTTACGCGCTGTCATTCACAATTTTCTTTTTTTTTCTTTACCATTTAGGGTCAGGCCATTGTCCTGCACTCCATCACTGGTGTTCTTCCAAACTACAGTCTTTACATCTTCTAAGGCTTGTGGTGCCAGAGGATTCCCAAAACAAGATTTCTAAATGAAAATATCAGTTTATAGTAAACAAAGGTACTTTTTTCTGAAATAAAAGCTGAGAAAACATCCCACTTGTTTATCATAAACACCTGAAAGCTGTTGAGTTCAGCATCACTGAGGATGCGGTCGTTGTCCTGGTCGGAAATGTAGAATATTCTGGTGAGGGCTCGGACACATGACGGTTTTAGCTAGAGAAAAACATTGGATATTAAACATTATTAATTCATTTGAATGCATGCATGTATACAAGTGAAGGGGGACAGACAGAAAGGACCACAGTTGGTATGCATTTCCAAAAATGGCTGACCTGTTTGTCCTCAGGGTCATAAAGAGGAGCAGTGGGGTGCAGAACTGCCTTCTGTGCATAGTAGAACAGCTCTGAAATGTTTTTTAGGTTCTTTGCAGAGCACTTGAAAAGGAAAAACAGTGCAAAGAATGGTTCAGATACCATTGTCATAGAAATCCCAAAGGCAGATAAGGTGTTCATGAGTAAATATTTTTGTGAATCCAGGCGAGTTCAGGTAAAATAAGCAGGTGTGTGTACAGACAGGAGAGATTAGATCTGTGTGAGTTAAGTTTCACCTCAACGCACGTCTCAATCTCAGAGAACTGGTTCATGATGGGAAGAATGGTTTCCATGGAACTCCCACAGCGCAGATCAGATTTGTTTCCCACAAGGATGATGGGAATCCTGACGTACCAAATGGAGACAGAACAACTTTCAGCACAACACCATCATGACTTATTTAACACAGACATCACAACCTAAGCTCCCGGTCACTTGTGGGATTCAAATACTGTACACTGCAAAACACTTGCTACACATTTTGGGAATTTCACTGAAGCGCTCAGGTCCACTTTTTAAAATGTTACAAGAAGCTCTGGTTGCCAGATTACAAAATTTGCCATCATCATATGCAAACAAACACTATAAAAGAGCCCAAAGTTCAACGGATTAGCCGAGGCCTATCCACACACACACACACACACACACACACACAACCCCATCATCAGCTGATACTTACTTGTTTCCCTTCTCTGCATCTCCGTTTACTAAAGGTATCCATTTGGTTTTAATCTGAAAAAAACAAAAGGCAGCATGTGACACAAATGCCATCCAAGTATGTGGAATAACTGCACAGTATGAGACAAAATAAGACAAGTAGCAGTTTACTACCTTGTTTATTGTGTCCTCATTGGTGACATCATACACTACACACACTACATTAGCCTGTGAGGGGTGGAAAAAAAGTAAGTTGGCATTAAATTATCCCAAAAACTGACAACAACGGACTATGTTCAAACTCCCTGCTTACACTCATCAGTTAAATCATTTTAATTTAAAGTAGGGAGATTAAAAATAACCAAAACAAAACAAAAAGTAAGAGGTCAAAACGGATTGATCTACCACCAATCGATCACATGTACAAATGAAGAGGTAAAAAAAAAAGTACCAGGAACTTAGGTACTGATTTCAATGTGCAAGAGTGCATATATGCACTTGTACCCAGAGAAATGAAAACAATCAGGGTCAGACTGTTTTTTATGGCTCAAGCTTCCATATTTTCATTGAAGGTCGCTTGAATTGTTCAAAAATATTCCAACTCAGGTCAATCTCTGATTTTAATTTCTCATGAAGTTTACAAAGGTGTCCTACTGTTGGAAATAATCCCATTTACTATGTTTATTTCCTGTTTGGTGTATTTACCTTGATGATCTCATCTCTAAGGACCTCATCACGCTGCTCTTTTTCTGTTGAAGGTGAAGATAAACATTAATCTCACAGTCATGCCATTCAGACACACATGCATCATTTGCAACTTCAAACAAACTGTAAATACAAATTTTATTTATTTATTTTTTTATAGATTTTAACTTAAACTAGAAAAAGCACCAAGACCAATCAACAAATCTGAATAATGATGGTGCCTTCACGCCATGTTACCTGAGTAGTCCACAATGTGTGTGGGCACCTTTTCTGGAGTCACATCAGCAGGGATGGTGATCTCTTCAGCTCTGAGGGGAACCTGGGAGAAATTAAACATCACACACTGTATTAACTCAAATAATGATCAGAAACTAAAGGTTAACATACACATGGGTCTACTCTGAAGTCACAAGAAACTGAATAATCACATAGAAGCACTACGCATGTGTGACACACTTGTAGTGATTTAGGTTTAGTCAATCAATGAGAGAAGAAACAAATGCAGCATTTATAATATATCATAGTTTACAACAGTTTATAAGTGAGATACTTAAACCACAGATTGTTCTACCTTGTACCATGAGGTTATATGAGCAGCTGTGCTTACAGTTACCTCTTCAGGGAACTCTTCTCCAACCAGAGACATGATGAGTGATGTCTTCCCCACTTTGGCTGTTAGAGAAGAAAACAGGAGGATGAAACGATCTAATCTGGCTTTTATTTTGATAGCAATTAAACACACAATCCTAAAAGTGACCTATTCATAAAGTCCACTTTCTGGAAACGTGTTCACTTTCAAGAAAGCACGAATATATAAAAGGTTATTGATACTCGTTAAGTAGGTTTGGCAGCGAACTGTTATCCTGTTTTACTATTAGTTGGTTTTTAAGGCTCCTTTATGACTGCAGCGACCGTTAGGTACGTTAACACACCAGTGTTCTCTAACTCAAAGGAAACTTTCAAAAATACCAATAAACCACCAATAAAACACATTTATGTTTCGTCCAATGCGGCTTACCACTTTTCATTTAGCCCACAAAAAAACAAAACCACTAACATTATTGAAATTACCCCATGCTAGTGAACCACTAACGCCTTATTAACTCTACTAAGTTTCCAGCCAAATATTTAAAACTAGCGAGATATAAATGACCAGCTGGAAGCAGATTGCTTCAGTATAAAACATTTTTTTTTTTATCTGAGTAATTTCTTTCCTTTTAAAGACCCTTACCGCCCCTTGGCATCAGCAGTAAGCCAGGCAAATTCAAATACAAGTCAGAAAGTTAGTTAGCCACACCAGCTAATGCTTGCTAGTTGCTTAGCTTGTGCTCGCCTGTCAGTGTGAACGACTTACGTTCCCCCAATAAAAGTATCCTGACGTCTTGCTTCATATTTCCTCTCTGTTTGAAGAAAAGTCAGACGCTTCGCGATACTAAAGTGACATCCACCATTCATTTGAATGTCAAATTTCTAGCTTAAAACAAACGTGTGCCTCTCCACAGCGATATGCAGCCAAGGTGAAACCGTATCGTTCCGGTTCACAGAGGAGACCGTGAAACCACGCCCTCTGCTGGGCAAGCCGTGTACGCATGTACTCACAATACACTGTTGTCTTTGCATTTAGTGCACTGGATCAGTTTGTTTGCTCGCCTACACAGTGAGATCACAAGAATACACAACAATCTCCAAAGTCCAAACAAGAGAAAAAAGAATATTAAACATGATTTGTTTAATCAATCTGTGTTTAACAGTCTAAGTTTTGGTTTAGCAATTTGAATCATATTTCAGAATCATCTTTGTAAATAGAAGAACAGGTAGCACGACATCGGGGTCTGTATTTTAGTATTTGTCCCATTTATTGTCAGTCAGTGCTATGGTTAGAGGGTTTGCTTTTCACTCATTGGACAACAATGCTTTATTTTTGTCAACAGACCAATTTGGGTGTTTGTAAAGATGATTGGATAAGGGGAAAAGGTGTGCCAGCACTACCAGGTGGTAAGTTTTAAGCTTCAGTCATCATTTTTATTTCCAAAGGCCAAGCTGAAATGCTAATTTCTAAAGAGTCCGTCACATTTCTGAATACTTAAAGATCAAACCGACAGAAGTGTTATCTAGTATTGGTAATTAGGCAGACTGTCATTTACTAGGAAGCCAGTATTCAAGTCTTTGTGATAGAATATAACTTTGTGTGAGTCTGTCCTTTTATAGAAGGAACATGGGAACACTGAATACAACATATTCTGAGCAATGCACCTGTCCTCTGTTCCTCAGACTTAGTAAAAAAATTTTCTGGCTGCAATATGTTCTTCTGAGCAGTGTTGCAGTTTTCTCACATTATAGTGAGAAAACTCAGAATATAGATATAACCAAATATTAGAAATAATTGGATACACAAAGAAAATCTTGAATTAAAAAAAAATGTTATATTTTAAAACCATACATATAAAAAATGATTCAGTTGATAAACGTCTGTGACAAATCTTACAGCAAGTTTCCCCCCCAAACAACACCAATACAATCAAAAATATTTAATTGATGAAAATGTCTAAGGAACAATGAAATTACATAAAAATAATGAGTCTACAATGTACAGATCAGATCAGAGACCCCGCACTTCCCACAGCAGGATCTCATTATAAGCCACAGAGAAAAGAAGTGTCCCAGAGGGAGAGAAGTGGCACATCTGCAGTGAGTCGCTGTGCTGCAAGAAGTCCTGAAACCTGCCACTGGTCGACTTGATCAGCTTCAGCACTCGCTCTGATAAGACATGGGATACATAGTGAAAAATTTATAATTACACAGATGCCCCAAACAATGCAGCACTAATTTCTTTACTGAAACCATGTGGGACATTTAAATATAAGCAAACATAACAAAAAAGAAAAAGAAAAGCTCAGAGTATACCATTTGATCCCACAGCTACAAGTTGACTCTTAGAAGAGAGGCTAATGCATGTGGCCCAGTGGGGCAGGGAAATCTTTTTGATTATCTGCAGAAAAATAAAAAAAAAGATTTCACACACACATTCTGCCTGCAACATTTGCTTTGTACAGGTTCATTAAAAAAAAACAAAAAAAAACATATGAAACACTAATACAGTGAAGCAATCAGAAAATGAGCTGTGATACCTGTTTTCTAGTGAGGCTATAAAAAGATAGCTCTTTCTCTACACCGTAGCCGGTGTACACCACCATGCTGTGGTCTGCTGGGCAGAAGGCAGCCATGCTGGGTGGCAGGCTGTCACCCTACAACACAAGGAGGTTACAAAAATGTCTGTTTCCTTCCACCATACAGAAGACTGCAAAAACAAAATCCAGACTGGCTCCTTACAAATGATAGAAGTAGAGCCAGAAGGCCAATCTTTTGTTTATATTACATTATTCACCTACAATTCTGTGCATATTTGAAGTCTAAATTTACTTCTATCCATTAAATCCTGTGCTGTTAGGATTTATACCCACGTTTAACATAAAGATCAAAGCCCTGCAACCCTACATTGGAGGTGAAGGGTTCTGTTATGTTGTGAGGACATTTTGTAGACACTGCAAATCAATATAGAGATGTTCTGAGTGATCGCCTTCATTCTACGATCAAACATTTCCACCCTCTGTTTCCTTTTTCGCCAGCATCCAAAAGCTCCAACAGACCAGCAGTTTCTAGTTTACACTGATCAAAATGATTTAATTTATTAGCTGCATCAGAAACTTGACATCCCAAAGAGTTAACCGTTAATTTAAAAAACAAAAAAAGACATTATGCAAATAGAAATGCAGTATGTGTGAGCCTGATAAAGGCTGAGGCATACAGCAGCACTTAAAATTTGGAATGACATTTCAAGTCATTACAATGCACCGCTACTTAAAATATAGATGGTACCGTAAAATGGGCCGGAGCAGGAAATGACAGCCAGTCTAGCAGATTACACTTGTCCGTCATCCAGTCGGCAACCCACACACTGACGCGCCTGTCAGCGCTGGTGGCCAACCATAGTTCATCTCCTTCCAGTCCAAAATTCTTACACTGGGGATGAGACGATAAAACGGTTTGAGAAAGGTACTGATAACAGAAAGTGTTTTAAAGTGTCACAAGAGCCAAATGTGTTTTTTCCTTTTTGTATTTTTGCTTGTAAATAGCTTCACACAGGACATTAACTTTGTACTCTGTAGCAGCGGAGAGTTAACAAAAGGACAAGCAGACAGAAAACCCAGAAAGGGGGTTTGAATAGATAAAGAGAGACTGGTCTGGGTTTCTTTTATTATTCTGCCTAATGAGTATTCAATTCTAACAATTTGGTATTTTAAGACTAAAAGTTGTTTTTAAACTGCTTGACATAATAATAAAATAATAAAAATAACAATAATAAATAATAATAAAGGAATCATTCTTAGAAATAAATAGTGTTGCTAACACTGATTAATATTTATTACCAGCTCATTAAAGAGTTTACATTTGCAACTTCTAGCAAACAGGAGCCATTCCCACACATGCAGTGGGATTTTGCAGATGTTACCCAGAGGAGTTGTAAGTGACAATGCACATGTCATGTGATGTCCAGTTAAATCCATGTGTCAACAGTGCAGCCAATTACAGCAAGTGAGTGGGTTTCATGTGTCCTCCCTGCAAGGTTGGTGTCGTGGCTGGTGTGAGAACGTGTCCTGCATGGACAAATGGGCTCTACAGAACTTTAAACTTCAGGATGAATATATCCAAAAAGGAATAATTCAGAACACTGTTTTGGATTCCGTGATTGGTTTTACCAAAACACCCTCAGCTGCAGGTTTGTTCATACTTCATATTATTTTTTTTGTCTCTTGGGGTTAATGCTAAAATCTGCCACTGTTTCTGTTGTTCTGACTTCAGTGAGCTGACCTGTTCATTCACACACTGGATTGTGGTGATCATCGCTCCTTTGTGGTCCTTAACGACTCGAATAGTTGCTCCATTGACTGGGCTGCTGACTGCTACCAGACCATTCTTCCCTGCTGAAAGGATCACATGACCTGTAGGGGGCCAAAAAGAGTTACACAGGTAAAACAGTATTAAACATTTTACTGTAACATTAAACTTTACTGCTAGAACACACACAGACAAGATTATAAGCCTTGAAATTCAAAGGGAAGTCCTTCATGTGAGTACTTTCACGTCGTCATTTACACATTCAGTGTTTACAAGCCACAATAGTCTACCTGGTATTTTTTTAATGCTATGAAAGAAGACAGACAAAGTAAGGTAGCCTAAAAATATTATATATCATCACACTCTAATTCCTGAAAATCAAGTAAATTGTAAATACAGTAGATTCAGCACTGCTGTGCTCTCACCATTAGCAGAGTACTGGATGGCAGTGACAGCCACATGATGGGGATGCAGCTTCATCTCCATCTCCGTCGAGGCAAGCCGAAAGACCCTTACAGTCCCATCACTGTATCCTGCAGCCACACATGTGCTGTCTATACTGGAAATAGGGCTCCAGCACACACAGTCACAAGCCTGGTCAAGACATGAAATAAATGTATAACCTGCTTATTCATTTTCAACTTCAATGAATATTTTATATTTGTGAGATTAGTGTCAAAATCAGTGTGTTCATTACAGCTGATTGAAAATAAGTTGGTGTTGAAAGTATCTAACACGCTATTCATGACAAAATCCCCTTCAGTGTATTCCCTCACCTGGCTGAGCACCTGGAACTGCACCACCAGTTCGTAGCTCGAGGTTGACCACACCCTCACACTGCCGTCCTCACTGCAGGTGGCAAAGTGGCTCTCATCAAAGCTAAAAACTACATTATTCACCTGGAGAGCAGAGAACACACATAGACAGAAGTGTTTTCTCTAGCCTGAAGATAACATACTAGCAGCATGGTCCTTGCTTCTGAAAAAGCCGAGCTGCTTCAGAGGTCATATTAGGAAATTTCTGTCATTTCTTTCCTACAGGTGCTACACATTTTACACAACAGCCTTTTTTGACTTGAAATAGTCGATAACAATGGTGCAACTAATGACATTAGTGAAGCTTCTGTTGTATCAGGCAGAGATAATTAATGTGATTAGTAACACTTGTGTTTATTTACTATCTCAAGTCAAATGGCTGCTGTGTATCTGTGCAAAAAGATTAAAAAAAAGTTGAATAAAAAAGTCTTGTTGAGTCATTCTTGGGTTCTTGAGACAAGAAAAAGAGCTTATAGTAAGAGCAAAAAGTAAACAAGAAAACAGCTGTGGTAGGTCACTAAAACACTGAAGTAGATAAACAGACAAAAGAATATGTAAAATGAATCCCCCCCCAAAAAAGTGGCAAAACAGGTATAGGCATCATATAATGTCAGACTTTTCAGTCTAGTCTTTGTGCTGTGAATAAAATGTACCGTAATTTTCGGACTATAAGCCGCTACTTTTTGCACAAGCTTTGAACCCTGCGGCTTATAGTCCGGTGCGGCTTTTCTATGGATTTTTCATGATTTTTGTGATATCGTAAGAGGATTTGTTTTGGTTTGTTCCGCTGTTGTACGGCACTACTTTGCCTGGCGGAAGGGCATGTGATCAGACACAGTATCGGAGGAAAAGAGTGGTATGTTGGTCACATGTCCGTCCGCCAGGCAAAGTAGTGCCGTACGAATTAGCGCATTAAAGCACCTGCGGCTTTTAGTCAGGTGCGGCTAATGTATGAACAAAACAGGATTTTCCCCTAATTTTAGCTTGTGCGGCTAATATTCAGGTGCGCCTTGTAGTCCGGAAAATACGGTACTCGCTTTCAAAATAAAGCAACAAAGTTATATAGTGATTTCACACAGAATCACAACAAACAACAAGCCATTCCCTGATGGAGATTTTAT